>PJEM01004464.1:0-34728 GCA_004023845.1 Helogale parvula | reverse complement strand
ACCACGCCCCCTCAACGCCGGGCTGACCCCCAGCCTCCGCGTCTCCATGGAAACGGGACCCACTAACGCGGAGCTGGGAGCGCGATGGCGGCCGGGGAGCAAGGAGATTTGGGCGGCTACTACTTCAGATTCCTGCCTCAGAAAACTTTCCAGTGTTTGAGCACCCAGGAGACCACCAGTCGGCTCCGCCAGTGGTGAGAGGCGAGAGCGGGGCGGGCCGGCCGGGAGCTCGCCCTGTAGCTGGCCCGCGCTGACCTTCCTCCCGCCCCCGACGCAGGTCCATGCTGGGCAGAGTCGCGGCGCAGGCCTTCGGCTTCGACCAGACGTTCCAGGCCTATCGCAAGGACGACTTCGTCATGGTTGGTGTGCGGGTGGGAGAGGTGCCCGCGTGTCCGCCGTCTGTGCTTCGGCCCCGTCGGGGCTGGGGTCTGCGTGCGCGGCGGCGTGGGGACGCGGGCCCACGGAGACTTGTCCCTGGGGTCCCCCGTCGTTCCGGCTCCCACACCCGGTGTCCCGGTTCCCCCCATGCCCTGGCCTCCCTCCGTGCCCCGCCCCCGTCCCTGTGGTCCCCCGCCCCCCCGGGTCCCTGCGGTTTCCCCGGTGCCCTAATCCCCTCCTCCCTACCCCGTTGTCCCGGCACCTGCCCCCCATCCCCCGCCACCCCGGCCCCCGTGTCTCTGCGGTCCTCTGGTGTCCCGGCTCCCCCCTCCCCAGTGCCCCGCCGCGGGGTCCTCTGTGTACCCCGACTCGGCTTTAGAGGCCTCCGGGGGACTTCTGTGGGATCCTGGGGTCAGAGCGCCCATGTGACGGCTCCCCCGCACGAGCACCCAGGGGTTCCGGGGGAGCCCTCGGCTGCGCGGCTCTCTGCAGTGAACTGCCGGAGGGGGCAGCTTCGAAAGAGGGGTACACTTAAGAGGACAATTCAGTCAAGTTATTTCAAATCCGGTTTTTCCCTCTGTCACACGGACAGCGGTGCCTTCTGTGGTCTGTGATGCCATGTGTCCTCAGGCCCCGCGGTCGCCGACGGAGGGCAGCCGCGCAGGTGACCGGTCTCTGAGCACCGCCGGGGGGCTGGGGCTGGGGAGCTGGGGCCGGAGCTTCAAGCGGAACTGCACGCGCCCCCCTGGCTTGATTCAGGCAACTTCCCAATTGTCTTATTGTCTTTTGTGTGTTTGTTTTTGGTTTTTGTGCTGTGTGTGTGTGTGTGTGTGTGTGTGTGTGTGTGTGTGTGTGTGTTTGGCGGAGGGGTCGGTGAAGGTTTATTGAGGAGTAGGAGTTTGTCAGGTAGACAAAGGGCAGGGGGTGGGTAATGTTAGATGGCGGGACCGTGTTTTACACCTTGTGTGCCCTGCAGAAGAGTTTGGGCTTTAGCTAGCTAGTAGTGAAGAGTTACCGAAAGGTTTTGAGGAAGACGGTAAAATTTAAACTACTCAGGTCACCCTGGCAGAAATGTACAACGTACACTCTTAGGACTGAGTCCAGAAGCGGTGACAGCAGACCGGACACCACTGTTCTCCAGACGGTATAGGACACCCTGAAGTAGGACAGCAGCACTAGGAACTCCGGGCGGAGAAAGGCAGGACTGATGAAAGACACTGAGAATAAGGCAGAAGGATGAGCAAACGTCTGAGTTGGTTGACTGGAGGGGTAGATGATGTCATTAGAACCACAGAAAATGCAAAAGAATAAGGAAAATGCGTTCAGTTTTAGGCATGCCAAACTTGAAGTGCATGCAAGCGACAGGATCCTAGATTGTTGAATCTAAGATCTTGCTTGGAGTCACAAGAGAGAGCTCTGGGCTCAGGATATAGTGTTGGCATCCTCACCGTGGGACTAAGGATAATGGGCGAAAGAAGCAACTTCTAGAGCTTTCTAAAGGTTTGCACAACATCTCTGCTCACCTCTCATGGCGTCCTAACGCAGAGACTCGACGGTGCAGACTTTTAGCTGGGCACATCGCTGTCCTGAGTAAAATTGGATTCCTTACGGGAGAGAATTAATACTGGATCAAAATCCAGCTATCTGCCAGATTTCATACGTGTGGCAAATAATAGACATATGTTTAACATTCTGTTATATAAAATAACATATCAATTTAGAAATGCTTTTTCCGCCCCCACATTTTATGAAATAAGCTTAATCTTTACCAGCGTTTTGATATTAGTATCTTTGTTATCCTGTAACTTGTTTGGGAATCATCTAATATTTTTCCGAAGTACATCAGCCTTCCTAAAGTTGAGATACAGAGAATCCCTTCAAATGCCTCAATGGAAATTCCATAACATGCCCAAAATACCATTTAAATGTACTAGGACAGGGCTGCTTTTTTAAAAAATTTATTCTTTCGGTGCATAATTAACCCCAACGACATAATGACTCTCGTGTTGCTTTATGTGAGGGGCCTTTATGAAGACTTACTTCCACTGGCTCTAGGTCAATTCACTGCAGGTCACTTAGCCTGCTTCCGTTTATAATGGCATGTAAAATATAATTGTAAGTTGAAACTCCCTCCCGCTAGGGATAATTACTGAATCTGAATTAAATTTCTCCTTTTACTGATTTTTCCAGAAGACATTTAAAGGCATTCAAAATCAGTATTAACTGAGGTTAATTCCAACTTATGTTCCTTTTCAAAGTGTATATTATATAAATTATGATAATTGTGGAGCACCTGGGTCTCTCACTCAATTAAGCTTCCAACTCTTGATTTCTGCTCTGGTCATGATCTCACTGATTGTAGGTCTGAGCCCCACTTCAGGCTCCATGAATACGGTACAGAACATGCTGGGGATTCTCTCTATCCTTTCTCTCTGCCCCTCCCATGCTCTCTCTTTCTCTTTCAAAATAGATGAAATACACTTTAAAAGAAAAGAAAAATAAAATATTAATTAAATAAAGATAATTGCACAAATACTCTTTAGCTTGAAAGACTTTATAAAGTTAGCAACTTGGTTTTTTTTTTTTTCCTGAGGAGTAGTTTTGGGAGAAACTTACTTTTTTTGTAGTCGCGCATATATGATACCTGTGAAGTGTTTCTCTTCCACCACTAGAATGTAAATTCCGTGGGAACAGGAGCCTCTGTGGGGCATACCGTCGGCACTCACAAATATTTGCAGATATATCCGTCTTCACCCGGCACACCTGGTCCTTTTCTCTGTTCCCTTTCTCATTAAATGACATTCATTCTGTCCCGTTTGTCATGCAGAAATTCGAGGTGTCATCTGTGGTTCCTCCCTCTTTCTCCTTCCCTCCTAAATAGTCATTGAATCCGTTCGCTCTGTACCTCCCCACTTGCTATCATCTTGACTGATGTGAACATCAGATCTTTCTGGGTTACAGGAGTACCTTCCCTCCTAATTCCCTTAATAACCCTTCAGTTCATTCTCCATGGTGCTGCCAGAGTGCAGGGGAAAAAATAGAACTAATTTAAGCATCTTTCATTGTATAAATCTCTTCAGTGTCTTCCTACTGCCCTTAGATCAAAAATATTCACAAGGGGCGCCTGACTGGCTCAGTCAGTTGAGCGTCCCACTTTGGCTCAGGTCCTGATATTACAGTTCCTTAGTTCAAGCCTCGCATCGGGCTCTTTGCTTACAGCTCAGAAGCTAGAGCTTGCTTCAGCTTCTGTGTCTCCCTCTCTCTCTTTCCCTCCCCCGCTCATGCTTTGTGTGTGTCTCTCTCTCAAAAATAAATACACATTAAAATAATAATAATAAATAAATAAAATTGTCCTTCCCTAATCAAGTGAGATTTTATTACAGTTATTTTAGAAATTAATTCTTACTATTGTTTGTAATGAAATTTCTGACTTGTTCCCCTCAAATTTGTATTTTAGGCTTTTTTCAAAGACCCCAGTGTTATTCCCAATTTGAAGTTACTTTCAGATTCTTCTGGACAATGGATTACATTAGGTAAATAAAACTTATTTTTATCTTTTCAGATGACTATTATTATCACAGAATTTTGCCTTAGGAATTTTCATTATAAAAATACACATTGTGAATAATGACTCACTATTTGATAACATCAAGGTCAAACACGACCAGCTGTGCCAGGCCCGCCCTGGGTCCCTCTCCTGGGAGCCCACTGCTGCTGTGCCGGCAGAGCACACAGGCCCCAGCGCTCTTTTCATTCACTGGAAGTGTTTATTGTGCGGCTCCCATGGACTCGGCTCAGTGCAGGAACACTGAGGTGGATACAAGAAAACGTGTACTCAAAAAACCGGTTGAGGCACCTGGGAGGTTCTGTCGGTTGAGAGTCTGACTGTAGCTCAGGTCATGATCTCACAGTTTGTGGGTTCAAGCCCCACATCTGGCTTTGCACTGACAGCAGGGAGACTGCTTCAGATTGTGTCTTCCTCTCTGCCACTCCGCCGCTTGCACATGTGTTCTCTCTCTCTCTCTCTCTCTCTCTCTCTCAAAAATAGAAACATTTTAAAAACTGTGCACTAATGTGCTACCATAACGGAAGGAGCAAAAGGAGGACAGTGTTTGGTAAGGAGCCACTGATGTAAGGACATTTGGGCAAAATCAGCCGGAGCAGGGCAGCGGATTTCTGACCGAGGAAGCAGCCATTCTTGCAACGTTCATAAAATGACCTATAAAATCATGGAAGAGAGAGTCTTAAAATCTCAAAAAGAAAATTTTATATATGTAATAATTTCATAGTAGCTTGAAACATAGCTAGAAATCTTTAAAGATTACCCAAACAACAACACTCGAATCTCTTAAATAACTCTCAGGTCAAGGAATAAACCAGAAAGTTAGTAGAAGACTGTTTCGAAAACAAAAACATGACTGTATTTTAAATGTTAGATTGAGATGTCTTAATGAACCAATCATTCTTCCACTTAGGAGGAGAATCTGGTTAGTAATGTGGTTTTGTGCTTAGGAAGAATGTAAGTGGATTTTAAATTAGATGGAGTTGTTTTGGTAAATTCCTACATTGCGTGTTTATGGAATTCTAGTAGTCTTACACAAAAATGACTTTGCTGAAAGTATTAGTCAAGAACAAGATTTGCAACGGTAGAATTAGTAGGTCACGTTTTATTGCTTTTGGCTAAAAACCACTAAAATTTATAGAGCAAAAAGCTGGTACAGGGTGATCTTCAGATCACTTTCAGAGTTGCACTGACTCTGAGCAAATGTACTTACCGGTTCAAGGTCTTCAAAAGGAAATAATCAGAGGCATGTATCACAGAGTTTCTGAAACATTTTCAGTAACTTCAGTCAATTCATTTACAAAAAAATAAGGTTCGTTGAAAAAAGTTCAACCTTCCCCCTTCCTGACAAACAATACTGGCTTTTCTCTGATTTTTAAAAAAAAAAAAAAGCATTGCCAAAAGAGAGGTTCTAAAATTCCACATGTGCCTGACAGAATCAATTAGAAGTACTCTGAAAAATCAGGCAAAAGAGGTAGCACTCTATTTCAGAAGTAGAAGTTTCTAGTGGATTGCTCGTACTCTTCCATTAGCTTGTTTTCTCCCTCCTACCAGCTTTTCTGTTTCTGATATATCATCTGTCTTCTCTCCAATTTTCCTCTTGAGGGCCAGCTGTGAAAATAACAGCTTTTGGAAATGAGAGAAAAGACATTCTTCTTGCCAGCGGGCCAGTGTTAAAGTGTGAGAAGGAGCCCCCGTCACTGCCGCCCTCGCCCGGGCCTGGACTGCCAGCGGTGTGGGCTGTGGGTCCTGTCCCCCAGCAGCCACAGCCCTCACACAGACACACTGTGCCCTTTTTTGGGTGACATAGAACAGATGCTTCCTGTGTGCTTCGTTAAGGGCATTATATTCATTACCTCCTTTAAGTGGCTTTTTAAAATTTCATTTTTGAGAGAGCGCAAGTGAGTAGGGGCAGAGTGAGAGGGACAGAAGATCCGCGGGGGCTCTGCACTGACAGCAGCCAGGCTGATGATGGGCTTGAACTCAGGAGCCACGAGATCATGACCTGAGCCAGTGGGATGCTCAAATGACTGAGCCACCCACGGGCCCCTTTGATTCTCAGAACAGCTCAGACAGGTACTATTACAGATCCCTATATCATGAACGAAGAGTCAGATTCATGAGTAAGTTGCAGTTTTCCACACCTGACCGGGCTCCAGAATTCAAGATGTTGACCACTGCACTGTCCCGCCTGTGCCATTTCAGCATTAATGAAGTTGCCAGGAAACACTAATTTGGACACCAAGTAAATAGACGCCCTGTGCATTATAATGCTAATATCGGGGGGGGGGGTGTGATCATAGCAGAGCATCACCTGTCTTGTAAATGCTGGAGACATGACTTTACCATATTTCTGCCCAACAGATAGCACGTGCTATGGACTGAATTCTGCCCCCACAATTCTTCTGTTGAAGCTTTAGTCCCCAGCGTTATAGTCTTGGAGATGAGGCCTTTGGGAGCTAAGTAGGTTCAGACGACATCTCGAGCCACCCTTCTGATGGGACTCATGCCCCTAGAGCAGGAGAAGGAGATCCCAGAGCTCCGCCATGTGCGGACACAGCCGAGAGGGCAGCCATCTGCGAGTCTGGAAGAGCCTTTAGCGGGAGCCAGATCAGCTGGCGCCTTGGTTTTTGGGCCCCCAGCCTGCAGAAGTGTGAGACTGTAGGCGTCTGTCATTTAAACCGCCCAGTCTGTGGTATGCTGTGGCAGCCACCTGAGCAGACTAACGCAGGTTCTGATCCCAAGAAGCGGGATGCTTCTGTAACACTTTTAAAAAAGTTAGAAGTGGCTTCGAAACTGTGTCCTGGGTGTTGGTGGAAGAGCTGTGAGGTACCCGCTAGCCCAGATACATGGATGTTAAGCTTGATCCTAGTGAGGTCTCACACAGAAATGGGGACCTTGTTATCAGAAAGTAGCGGAAAGACAGTCCATAAAATGGCAGAGAAGGTGGCTGAACTATGTTCTAGTGTTTGGGGGAAGGTAAAATTTGCAAGTGATAAAATTATAGATTTAGTTGGGACATATCTAAACAGACTGTTGTAGGAGCAGCTTGCTTCTTCCCCAATCCTTACAATAAAGTAGGAAAGGAAGAGATGGATTGAAGAAGGAATTGTTAAGAAGGAACCAGAGCTTTGAAGATTGGGAAAATCACAGCCTTTTCATATTGTAAAAATGAGAAAGACTCTTGAAGAGAACACATACGGCTGGGCAACCATGTGATGAAGAGCATGTGTGTGATTCATGGGCTTCAACAGAGGCCAGGGTTACAGGGGGGATTGTACCGGCAGAGACACTGCCACTTTGAACTAAAGGGTACAGAAACGAGACAAAATGAGGCCTGTCAGACTTCTTAGATCCTGCAGGACCAGACCATAGAGCCATTTGGCTGCACGCATGGCCATTCTTCAGGATAAGACAAGGACTGAAAGGCAGTTCAGAAGTCATCGGGGCCACCCTCAGTTTCAGTAACACACTGTGCCTTTGGGGGAGATCCTCAGAGGCTGGGCCACTGCCCTGGCAGGTCTGGAAGACAGCATTGAACCAAAGAGGATTGTTCTTGAGGCTTAAAATCTAATGAAACCTGCCTTGCCAAGTTTTAGGCTTGCTTGGGACCATCACCCCTCGTTTTCTGTTTCTCCCTTTTGGAACGGAGATGTCTCTCCTATGCTTGTCTCACCATTGTATTTGGAAGCATCCCACTTGTCTGGTTTCACAGGGTCATAGACAGGAATTTTGCCCCAGGATAAAGCATACCTCCCCTGTCACCCCCTTATCTTATTTAGGTGATATGTAGGTGAGACTTTGGACTTTAGACTTTAGTGTTGATGCAGGAATGAGCTAAGACGTCTGGGTCTGCTAGGATAGAATAAACATGTTCTGCATGTGAGAAGGATATGACTGGGGGTGGGGAGGGGGGTAGGCACCAGGGGCAGAATGCTATGTACTGAATTGTGTCCTTTCAGAATTGATCTGATGGAAGACCTGACCCCACCCATGACTTCATCTAACCCTAATTACTTCCCAAAGGCCCCATCTTGAAATACCATTACACTGGGGAGGAGGGGGGGTAGGACTTCAATATATTATTTTGGAGGGACACAGTTCAGTCCCTAGCAAATGCTATCTCTACACCTCAGATTAAGTGGTTTGAATTTAATTACCTCTTCTCACCATCCTGACCCTCCTGCCACTCCCTGCATTAGAGCTAGGGTCATTTATAGAATGGCACGTTGCCCAATGTCAGTCCCTCACCCTCATGTCTTTGAAGACTGTCTCTACTGCTCTTGGTCTTTGCTCTCACAGTGCCCAGACTCTTCTATCATTTTCTGTGATCTTCTTGTCCCTTTAATCCCCCAGAGGATTTTCCTCCTGAAACAAAAGGAGCTTTTCCTAGCAGTATAGTTTTTGAAAGTACTGAAGCATACACAGCTCCTGTCTCCACATGCCCGTCTCACATCCACACAAGCCCTGCTCAAGCCCGGAACGCGGGAGCAGCAGGTGCTGGGGGGTGGGGGGCGGCGGGCAGCCAGAAGGACGGAGTGCAGCTCTTCTCAAGCTCAAGCTGCTTCCGGTGTCAGATACTGAGCACACGTATCGGGGGAGGTAGCCCCAGGGGCCCCGCACCTAGGTGTGCTGTCCTAGGGACAACTTGGAAGAAAGAAGAACATCACCCCTTTATATCTGAGCCTGTGTGTGGATGTGAGTGCACGAGAGAGAAACTGAGAGAAATTGAGGCAATAATAAATATTCATTTTAATCTTTTTGTCTTTCTGTAATTGAGAAGAACCTCTAGTAATGGAAAATCCATTCCTAAAGGACACATTCAGGAAATAAGTTTGGGATGGGGGAACGTATGTGGAGAGAAAAACTCGAGCTACAAGAGGAAAATAGACAAAACGCCATGGTCACAAATTTCTCTAATTCCAAACTTGTCATAACTTGATTAGAGCCTGGTTTGAAACTTACCTTGACTTGGAAAAGCTGGTTTTGAGCAATAAACACTGTAAATGAGATCACATGGGAGAAATTTTTTAATGGAGAGAGAAATTTTCAAGACATCCTCAGGACTTTACCAATACCCGTTACTTAACGTTAAAGTTTTTGTAATACGAATTATAAAGCATTGAACACAACACAAATCCAAAGTCACACAAAGCAGTTCCTATGCTTTTATACGCAGTTCTGACGGTGGATTAAAACTGACGTGAGAATCCCCTACTACACAAAAAATGATTTCATTTTCAAACATATTTTCTAATTTACATATTCCAGGGCTGAAATGGTGAAATTTTGTTATAGACTTTTAGTGATTAATAAAAATGAACAAATGGCAAACTAAATCAGACTTTAATAAAATCCCTAAACAAATGTATCATTTAAATATAACCAGATACATGTCCTATTTGGCTACTTAGAATCCACACATGGTGATACTTGTTTTGGAAATAATTGAGAATACTAAGTTAATTTTTATATTCTATAAAATCATTTTTTTTCAGGAACTGAAGTGAAAAAAATTGAAGCTACAAATGTTCCTTGTACACAGCTTTCAATGTCATTTTTTCATCGCTTATATGATGAAGATATTGTACGTGACGATGGACATATTGTTAAGTGTTTAGATTCTTTTTGTGATCCCTTTCCTATTTCTGATGAATTACGAAAAGTAAGTACAGATTTTTAAAATTTCATAATAGAATTTTATCTCAGGAAATGCTTAAGGTCAAAAACTTTTACCTGCCTAAAATACATAAAGCACCTCTTACCAATTATTAATGATCAGTAATACTCATTACATTGGTGGATTTTTTTTCTTGGATGGGACTTTTACTATCAATTGAATTATCTGTGTATGTCAGTAGTTCTCAACCAGATTCTACTCACAGTAACGTGTAGAGGCCAGCGATATCGTGCCATGGGCAGGACAGCCCCCAAATTTCAGTAGTGCAAGGTCAGAGAAACCCTGACCTGCTTAACTGATAGCTAGTTTTCTTCAATATGGGGCTCTTAACATATCAAATGAATATTTAAAAATACCTCTATCATAAAAGAATTGTTCTGTCTCACTGCTGAGATCAAAAAAGCCATTTTAGGGGCGGTGGCTCAGTCAGTTAAGCGTCTGACTTTTGGTTTCAGCTCAGGTCATGATCTTGCGGTTTGTGGGTTCGAGGCCCACACGGAGCTCCATACTGACAGTGTGGAGCCTACTTGGGATTCTCTCTCTACCCCTCTCTCTGGCCCTCCCCTACTCATGCTCTCTCTCTCTTTCTCTCAAAATAAATATATAAACTTTTAAAAATCCATTTGATTAACTAGTTTTTGTTTTAGCAAGAGGTGTATTGAATCAGAAGACATAGATTATTTACCTAAATCCTGAGTTATTACTTATAAGATAAGAAATGGGCAAATCAGTCAATATCTTGAGCCCCAGGATCTTATCTGTACATAGTGATTAAAATGCCCATTCTTTCTTCTTCCTTAAACTGTTGAGATATGAGTTGAGAAAGCATTTAAATGTACTTTTTAAAAAGTATGAAATGTTAAAATGAAATGTATTATTATTATCATTATTTTATTTAGAGAATGAGAGAGAATGAGAATGAGCTGGGAGAGGGGCAGATAGAGAGAGAGTGTCTCAAGCAGACTTCATGTTCAGCATAGAACCCAACACGGGACTCCATCCCACAACCTAATCCAAAATCAAGATCATGACCTGACCCGAAATCTAGAGTCGGACACTCAACCGAATGAGCCACCCAGGCACCCCTTATTATCATTATTGTAATTATGGAGACAAACTATTTATGAAAAGCTTAAAAATTAGGGCTTTTGGGGGCACCAAGATGGCTCAGTCGGTTAAGCTGCTCACTTCAGCTCAGGTCATGAACTTGCGGTTCGTGAGTTTGAGTTTGAGTCCCTGTCGGGTTCTGTGCTGACGGTTTTGAGTCTGGAGCCTGCTTCAGATTCTGTGTCTCCCTTGGTCTCTGCCCCTCCCCCACTTCTGTGTGCACTCTTTGTCTCTCCCTCTCTCTCAAAAATAAACATAAAAAAAAAAATTAGGGCTTTCAGGAGTTCCTCGCTGCCTCAGTCGATGGAGCAGGTGACTCTTCATCTCAGGATTGTGAGTTCAAGCCCCACATTGGGTGTAGAGATTATTAAAAAAAAAAATAGATCTTTGGTATCAAATAGACATAGATTCAAATCCAGGCTCTGCCACTTTATAACTGTGGTACTTAACCTCTTTTTTCATCTGTAAAATAGGAATGATACAAGAATTATGTGAGGGGTGTCTGGGTGGTTAAGTGTCCAACTTCAGCTCAGGTCATGATCCCTCAGTTCACAGATTTGAGCCCCGCATTGGGCTCTGTGCTGACAGCTCAGAGCCTAGACTGGAGCCTGCTTCAGATTCTCTATCTCCATCTCTCTGCCCCTCCCCTGCTTCTCTCTCTTTCTCTCTCTCTCTCTCTCAAAAATATTTTAAAAAATAAAATAAAAAAGAATTATTTGAGATAATTGGCTAAAGTGTTTAGCCCAATGCCTGGTACCTAGTAATTACTATTATTCTACATTAAGAGAGAAAGGAGATGTATAAGTTGAATTTATTATAAATCCAGATGGGAATGAACTAGGGAAGCTGACACACCGTTCTGGACACAGACGTCTTGTCTGTAGGGGCCCGGGAGGCATCTAGCCAGTCTCTGTGTTCTACTCTAACAGAACACCTAAAGGAACTCTTAATAAAATTAACTCCTTGAGAATGACCAAACACACAACTGAGGAGACTATATATAGTTGCTCTTTAGTTAAGTGTTACCTGTGACACAAGGTAAGTACTGTAACCGAGTGGATCTGATCATAATGTCTGCCCTTCCTTACCAAGGGTTGGAAATGACACTTTATGAAGTGTCTAGTCTAGTCTGGCTCTTCTTCCTTTTGGGACCCTTCTCCCGTCAGCTTTTCTTATCTGTCCCCGATCTCTGCTGGCACACATCTCTGTCCCCAGGCCCTTTCCCCTAATTTCAGAGAGCTCACCCTCACCTCTACAGAGAGCCTTGGCTGCGGACTTTCCGGGAGGCGGACTTGTTTTCTCGGTGCTTCTGCCTGCCTTGTCGGCATCCCCGCGTAGTCCTTGGAACCAGGAAGCACTGGGCTCGTTTTCTGCCAGCTGCCTCTGTGTTTCCCTCTTGTGTCTTGGCCTCTCCGTCGTGACAAGACGGTTTTAACTTGGTTGCTTTCTGGCTGAAAAATATAAATCAGTAAATGACCTCTAGCTTTAGCCTGAACTGCAAACCTCTACCCCGCCGCCGCCGCCAGCCATGTGGCCCTGCCTCACTAAGGACAGTAACTGCCTTCCGCCTGCGGCGCACTGGTCTGGCTGCACACCTGCTCTCTGAGGGCTCTGCGTGTGAGCGCGCAGGGGATCACATTTATTCCCCAAATATCCTCACTGTAACTTTTACATTGTGCAGCCCAATCCGTTCAGTAACCAGAGTGCCCGTGTAAGGAATGCTTTAACTCGTCATTCCTGAGAGCTTCAGTCACTCTTGTGTTAGGCCAGATCTCTAGGTAGCTACAGACTCAGGCTTCAGTGTCACATCATTTCCTTAGAGACAGAGAGAGAGGAGGAGAGAGAGGTGGGCAGGGAGGGGAGATGGGCCAAGTGGTACGTGGGGCACACCCAGGGAGTAACACACTGTACACACTTCCCCGTACCTGTGTTTTACTATAAATCACCTTGGCTTTCATAAACTCATCGTAAGTAATCTGCACATTGGCACTACCACAGAATTTATTTTAATTGCCTCTTGTATGCTGACCTTGCGATGAATATTCATTTGAAATTGAGGTAAATCAAATGTGATGCTTGAAACGGTTTCCTAATTAAGTGTCCTTCTTGCTACTAGACAGTGATTTTGTATAACTCCTACTTCCCTCCTTTACCTGTTTGGTAGTGTTAGTGTTATGGACAATTTTTACAGCATTCCTCCATCTGGAGTTCCTTATGCATACGTATTGTCTTTTCCCATTTGGATTCTTGGTTATAGGCTTTTGCCTTTTATTTTTCGTACTGTGTCTATATTTTACTGTTAGCTATTTTACATTCTTTATAAAAGCAGGTGGGGTATAAACAACTCAATAAAAGAAATGTGTGTTATGGTTTATATTCGTCACCTTGTTCGTATTTACCACAATCAAGTTAACCAGCAGTGTGTAATGCCTGATGGTATCGGAAAATCCCCCGCATCAGACCCTGTAGCGCTGTTTTCTGAGAGACATAGAAAAGTCTCCAAAGAGCAAGAGTCAGTGTAGACGGGTGATGGGTAAGGTGATATTATTAGGGGATAGCAGGAAAAGTAGGTGGTTAGGATGGTCCAGTTACCTGAACAGTTCAAAATGGAGTCGTAGGGGCGGGGCGGGGCAGGTGTGGTAAGGAAAGTGGTAACCAGACAGTGCAGGGGGAGGGCTTGCAAAACAAGAGTCAGTTTCCAGACTGAACCAACGGCTATAGACCTTAGGGGATGGAGAAGTTTCTCCATTTATTTATGGTCCCTTGTTTCCAAATAAGATTTAAGGTGACTCTGCACTAAAACTGCAGTAGCGCTAAAACAATTACTGAAGATATAAACTAGAACAAAGGCATAAAGGGGAAGAGGAGAAAACTTAGATTTATTCCTTTAACTGAGCATCAGTGGCTTCATGGTAACATGGCAGGAAAATGAGTGCAGGTCTCACAGATTACTCCTTCTAGTTGTTCAGGATTGGTGGTTAATATAGGCCTAGGATTATTTATAAGTAAATAAATGGAAACTTTTGAAAACAAAAATTAGAACCTTAAATCATGTTAGATTAAGACGAATCTTATCATTTTCCATAGGTTTTGCTAGTGGAAGACTCAGAAAAATATGAAATATTTAGCCAAGCTGATAGAGAAGAGTTCCTGTTTTGTCTTTTCAAACATCTTTGCCTTGGTGGAGCCCTTTGTCAGTATGAAGATGTGCTTAATCCGTATCTGGAAACAACAAAGCTTATCTATAAAGATCTAGTGAGGTAACATTGCTAGATTACAATAAGTAAAACTCTGGTTAACAGAGTGCATTGTTTACCTGTGCTGGGCTTGCCTGGTGTCTGTCGGTCCTGTTGACACCAACAACCACGCTGTGTGAGAACAGCACCGCCTCAATCCCCTTTTCCGGCCTCTCCCTGCTCCTCCAGGCTGGGACATGGCTACATCTCCCTTGTTTCCCGTCTGACGGGCTACCCGCTCCCTGCCTGCTTTGCAGCTAACTTATCCCAGACCTCTTGTCACGCTCTCCCCAGGTTCCTGTTGTGCTTACCCCAGGTCTCCTGTCACACTCATCCCAGGTCTGATGTCACATGTATCTCAGGTCTCCTGTCACACTTACTGTGGGTCTCCTGTAACATTTACCCTCTCTCTCCTGTCACATTTAGTCCAGGTCTGATGTCACTTTTACCTCAGATCTCCTATCACACTTACCCCAGGTTCCTGTACACTTACCCAGGTCTCCTGTCACACTTATCCTGGGAGTCCTCTCACATTTACCTCACATCTCCTGTCACACTTGCCCCAGGTCCCTGTCACACTTACCTAGTCTCCTGTCAAACTTACCTTAAGTCTCCTGTCCCCTCACCCCAGGTCTATTGTCACTTTTACCACAGGTCTTCTATCACACTTAACCCGGGTTCCTGTCACACTTACTGCAGGTATTGTGTCACAATACCCCAGGTCTGTCATACTTACCCCTAGTCTCCTGTGACCTCACCCAGGTCTGCTGTCACTTTTACCGCAGGTCTCCTATCACACTTAGCCCAAGTTCCTGTCACAGTTACCTGAGGCCCCCTGTCACACTAACTCCAGGTCCCCTGTCACGCTTACCGCAGGTCTGATGTCACATTTACCTCAGGTCTCTTGTCACACCTACCCCAGGCCTCTTGTCTCATTACCTAAGGTCTCTTGTCATATTTACCTCAGGTCTGATGTCATTTTCACTTCAGGTCTTCTATCACACTTATCTCAGGTTCCTGTCACACTTACCCCATGTCTCCTGTCACTCTTAGTGCAGGTCTACAGGCACATTTACCCAAGTTTCCTGTCATATTCACCCCAGCTCCACTGTCACACTTACCCCAGGCCTCCTGTTACACTTACCGAGGTCTCCTGTCACACTCACTCTGGGTCTCCTGTCACATTTATTCCAGGTCTCTTTTCACCTTTCAGGGGAACGCAAAATTCCTCAGGTTGTGTAAATTTGCTTGACTAGTAGGAAAACAAGTACTACCTTTTTAATATAGAGGTGGAAGAATTTTCATCTAGGCATAAATTTTACATTTTTAAATTAATTCCAAATTCCAGTTTGTTTTAGGTGTTTTACTAGGAGTTCTGTTTTTTTCTCTTTGAAGATCCAATTGGTATAAAAACTTTATAAGTTATTTATATATACTTTTATTGGTTTGGGCTTTTCAGTGATGAAGATATTGGATCACGTTTATAGGGAAAATGGGTAGGAACAACCGAAAGCAAAGGGTCCCAGAGTTTAGTTACAAAATTTTACCTTAATAGGGAAACAACAGAATTAGTTTCTCATAAAACTCTCGATTGTTCCTTACACTCAGCGTCTCAAATCTCGCTCCTGCTCTGTGTGTCATTCCGCTGTGTGACAACCTAAAAGTTATTTTACTTCATTCTTTTCCTGGTATGTTTTTTTTAAGTTGATTTATTTTGAGAGAGAGAGAGATGGAGTGGGCAAGGGGTAAGAAAGAGGAGAGAGAGAATCCCAAGCAGGCTTCTCTTGGTCAGGTCAGAGTCCCATGCAAGTCTGGAACCCACGAACTGCGAGATCATGACCTGAGCCAAAACCAAGAGTCAGACGCTTAACTGCCTGAGTCCTCCAGTCGCCCCTCTGATATGGTTTTAAGAACAAAAAGTATTTCTTCAGTTTGTCTCTGATTTTTGTGGAAAAGTTACTCTGTCAATACATAAAGATTGTCAAAAAAATGTTAGAAACAGAATTCGAGAAAAACATACACACATATACACACATACATCCAAAACATTCTGTCCTTATCATGTGCAGCTCGTGAAAACCCATGGGCCTGCTTCCAGCCCCCTGCAGATACTGTGTGGTACACCCAGTGACACACACACACACACACACACACACACACACACACACCTGCTCTCACAACAGTGTGTTGTACTTCACTGGTTCCACGAACGTGTGGAATTCCTCACCACCGTGCGCTGTGCGGGAGGAGATGCTGTGGGAGGTGTTTGAAACAGAAGTAACTTTAGAACCTAAACACTGGAGAAACTGTTTTCCCCAACATGCCCCTCCCTGGATTCTCACCTGTCATTCCCTTCCACCTTCCTCGGGTGCTAAGTACAAGTATGGCTTCAGGGGTAACGGCCACTTGTAAAACGAGTCTTCAAAACTCATGGCCTCTTACAGAAAGAATAGAAATCATGCCCTCAGAATCACTTAGGCAGGCAACTGCCAGGTGTTAATGTTGGGCATAGAACTCTGCCAGGCTCTCAGAGACTACAGGAGGACCATCAGACAGTCCTTGACCTTAAGGAAATGACGAGAAACTATCATATTGAATAATTGTTTAAAATCTCTTAAAAGTAAAATTGTTATGAAATCAGATGTTCAATTCTTACAGGCAAATATTTGCAGCTCCTGATACTGTAATAAATACCCCAGAAGTTCAGAAGAGGACCTTCTTAGGGTGGCTGTGTTAGAGAAGTCTTGATGGAATGGGGTCCCCAAGGGCCAGCAGAGAGAAGGGCAGCCTGTGCCCCGTCCAGGGGAGACGCGCATGTCACTGGTCTGCCATTCCTGGGGACACTGGGAAGGAAGTGGCCCACTCGCAGCGTCACTCTTCTTTGAGAACGATTCAGTATTTCTCTTGATGATCCGAGTTGAAGGCTGCTTATGCATTCCTTGCTGAATGAGGAGGAAATGTGAGATTGTCTTCCCAAAACAACTTCCAGATTAAGTTATGATTAGAATACATATTTGCTTAAGATGGCTTAAGTGCCAATGCAGAGCAACCGAACGGGTTACCTGATCACAGAGGCCCTTCAGAGCCATGCCGGTTTGCTCATCACTCGCACTGCCTGTGGCTTTTCTAACTGGTTGTGCTGATTTGGGTCCGAGGCGGTGTGATTTGGCCAGGGCGCGGGTGTAGGCGGGATCGGTCCAGCTCTGCGGAAGGAATGCACACGCAGGGGGAGCGCAGGCGGGCCTCCCACAGTCATCAGTAACTTTTCGTTCTGAGCCACATATCCAAACAAGTCACTTGTACCAGCCAAATTAACCAGCAAGGATATCGTTTTGTCCTGTTCCTTTACTTGCGTTTTGGGTGTTTTTTTCACATTTTTTAGGAAAATATCTGCTGCTGTTCTAATTGTACACACAGTAGCTGCTTCGCATTATGTAAGCTGCCCTTGCAGATAAACATCAACACTAATCTCCATAAAAGAAGCGCTCCCCTTGTGCCTGCACGTGTTGGAGGCACATCGCGGAGCTTGATTTTAGTGGTCTCTGGCTCAAACAAGGGGGTGAAAACATTCTTAAGATATTTTTTTCCCTCACCATTAGTACAAGTCCTATAAAACACACTCTTTAAATGTTCTGGATGGGGTGCCTGGGTGGCTCAGTTGGTTAAGCGTCCGACTTCGGCTCAGGTCATTATCTCAAATTCCATGGGTTCGAGCCCTACGTCGGGCTCTGTTCTGACAGCTCAGAGCCTGGAGCCTGCTTCCTTCTGTGTCTCCCTCTCTCTGCCCCTCCCCAGCTCACTCTCTGTCTCTCAAAATAAAGACATAAAAAAAATTGTTTTTAATGTTCTGGAGAATGCCTTCTTTTCAAGGATTATGGGTTTTTTTTTTTTTAAATAATATAGGTAGTACTTTGGAACCAGTTAGAGAGTAAATGTGACCAATTGTTTCATTACATTTCAAAAAGGTCTATGCAAAAACAATTCTGTAGTTACAAACGGCAGCCTTTGTCTTTTTTGATGTTAATATTAAATGCATGCTTCTGTCACAGTTTTTGGAGAGGTTTTCCAAACTGGATATCTGCCTGAGATAGGAAATTTTCTTATTTGAATTATGAGGCTTAGATTATGGCCTTCAGATACTAATTAAGCAGTGAGATTCTTGTTTCTTTTTTTTTTTTTAAGTTTATGCATTTATTTTGAGAGAGCAGGGGAGGGAGAGAGAGAGGGAGAAAGAGAATCCCAAGCAGGATCCACACTGTCAGCACAGAACCCAGTGCTGGGCTCAAACTCAAGACCTGTGAGATCTTGAGTGACCTGAGCTCAAATCAAGAGTTAGTCACTTACTACTGAATACTGGAGACGAACCATGGACTGAAGGGGGAGGGGGGGAGGGGGTGATGGTCATGGTGGGGGGCACTTGTAAGGAGAAGCACTGAGTGTTATATGGAAACTAATTTGACAATAAACTATTATTAAAAAAAAAAAAAAGAGTTAGTCACTTAACCGACTGTGCCGCCCAGGCGCCTGGGGCTTCCTATCTCAAAATAAGCAATTACCTAGGATGGTCTGTGCAACGTGTTTCGAGTCAATATGGGATCAATCCTCAGAGATTAGGATACATGATTTTAAGAAATCATTATTTCTTTACAATCTTTTTTAAGTTTATTTATTTAGGGGCACCTGGGTGGCTCAGTCAGTTATGCGTCCGACTTGGGCTCAGGTCATAATCTCACAGTTTGTGGGTTCGAGCCCTGCATCAGGCTCTGTGCTGACAGCTCAGAGCCTGGAGCCCGCTTCAGATTCTGTATTTCCCTCTCTCTCTGACCCTCCCCTGCTCATGCTGTCTCTCTCCCTCTCTAAAATAAATGAACAGAGGCACCTGGGTGGCTCAGTCAGTTAAGCGTCTGGCTTTGGTTCAGGTCATGATCTCACAGTTCTTGGGTTCGAGCCCCGCGTCGGGCTCTGTGCTGACAGCTAGCTCAGAGCCTGGAGCCTGTCTTCAGATTCTGTGTCTCCCTCTCTCTCTGATCCTCCCTTGCTCATGCTGTCTCTCTCTGTCTATCAAAAATACATTAAAAACAAAACAAAAAATAAAACCCCAAAATTTATTTAAAAAATAAACAGTAAAAAATATTTTTTAAGTTTATTTATTTATTTAAAAGTTCATTTTTGAAAGACAGACAGAGCATGAGCAGGGGAGGGGCAGAGAGAGGGGGAGACAGAATCTGAAACAGGCTCCAGGCTCCCAGCTGTCAGCACAGAGCCCGACACAGGGCTCAAACTCAAGAACCATCATAAGGTGGGGGTATAGCTCAGGGGTAGAGCATTTGACCACAAGAACCATCATGACCTGAACTGAATTCAGATGCTTAACGTTGACTGAGCCACCCAGGCACCCAGGAACCAACTTCTACTAATGTTCAAACAGTAGTGTCTTCTGTAAATAGGACACTATCGTACATGTATGTGTTAACTGTTAAATGAAGTATCAAATACTAAATTTTCTTCTCAGTTTATTGGATAAGTACAAACTTTTACAAGGGTTGGTCTGGTTTTTTTTTATTGGACTAATTTACATACAGTAAAGTGAACAAATCATAGTGGACCTACAGCTTAGTGAATTTTTATATATTTATAACCACCTCCAGATCAACCCCTAAACTCAGATATAACCATAGGTAGGTATGTTCTGTATTTGGGTTTGGTGGTTATGTGGGTGTGTGCAGTGTACGTGTTTTGTATGTAGTGGTTAGAGTTAGCCTTGGATAAGCACAGAATTTCAAATATAATCTTCAGTTTTTAAGCAGTATATGTTAAGCGTTAGAGACAAAAGAAAATGACCTCAATCCATGTCGTAGAAGTATATGGAAATTAACTGCATGATTTCTGATTTTAAATTTGAAGTATTTTAAAGATAAAACTTTTTTAAAGATAAAAGCTGTCTGAAAAAAGAAACCTGCCTAAGAACTTTGAGCCCCGAAATGGCTCAAGTCTGGCCACTCTGGTAGGTGTGTGTAAGCTCTCTTACACACACACACACACACACACACACACACACAGACCACCTTCGTTCTCCTCGTCCAGCTCACTCTTCGTATGTAGCACACCTAGCGAAGGGAGAAAGGCGCTAACTTCCTTTCAGTGTGATGCACCTGTGTCACCCAGGAGGCCCATCAGTGCTACAAGTGTCTGCTAGAGTGGAGGCAGGGGACGAGCAGGGGAGACACAGGGACAGGAACTGGATGGGGGGTGGTACCTAGAGTCACTTCCCAGGTATACCACTTGTAGTTGGAATATCTTAAATGTCTTGTTTAACCTTCTGGCTCTACCATCTCTACACCTGGTAAAATAGTGCCCCGTCGCCTCACGGAGCTGTGTGATCTTTATCTAAGTAAATTATATGAAGGTATTTTGGAGGCGCCTGGGTGGCTCAGTCAGTTAAGCATCCGGCTTTGGTTCAGGTCATGATCTCCCGGTTCGTGGGTTCAAGCCCCACATCGCGCTCTGTGCTGACAGCTAGCTCAGAGCCTGGAGCCTGCTTCGAATTCTGTGTCTCCCTCTCTCTCTGACCCTCCCTTGCTCGCGCTGTCTCTGTCTCTCAAAAATAAATAAAAAACATTTTTAAAACTATGAAGGTATTTTGTGGATTGTACAGCATTACGGAGGTGATGTGTGTAAATCTCCCTCTGTAGCTTATTCCTTCATCTCTCAGTGCTGCCACGGGTAATCTTTTGTGGGGAGACTGAGAGAGAGCTGCTGAAAGGAAATGATTTTAATATGATTTAATAATACATAATTTAACAAATAGCTTTCATATACCTTATCCCACTCACATAATCCTAAAAAGAACCATAGTATGCCTAGTTGACATGTGAGGAAATTGATGGTCAGGAAGGTGAGTCTTGCCCCAAATGAACTAAGAAATCAGTGGCTGAGCTGGCATGTGGGTTTAGATTGTCAAATTCTGTACTGTAGTGTGCTTTTACCTGCCTCAAAGCTGCCTACACTTCAGTCAGACTTTTATCAGTTCCTACTTTTTCTGATAATTTTCTCTGGCTTGGGAAACATTCATCCTCTGAGCCTCGGTCAGACCTCAGATATTCTGTGAAATTCCATGTTCCGCAGTACTGCATCCTGGGGGTGAAACTGCAGATCTGTCCTTTTCAAACCATTTGAGTCAGATGTTGTATATTTTTATATTCTATATGCATAAGAACACCTGCATACTAAAAGGGATCAGCATTCTAAATGTATTCTGCCAAACATTCAAAAGAAGGTTGGGGGAGGGCGGTGCCTGGGTGGATCAGTCAGTTGAGCATCCGACTTTGGCTCAGGTCCTGATCTCACAGTTCATGGGTTTGAGCCTCATATCAGGCTCTGTGCTGACAGCTTGGAGCATGGTGCCTGCTTCAGGTTCTGTGTCTCCCTCTCTCTCTGCCCCTCCGCCACTCACGCTGTCTCTCTCTTTCTCTCTCTCTCTCAAACCTGAATAAACATTTAAAAAAATGTATTTTGTGAATGCTTGTTATATTTAAAATGTATCCCTTTCCTCCCCATTTTAGTGTTCGAAAGAATCCTCAAACCAAGAAAATACAAATTACCTCTTCCATCTTTAAAGTTACGGCATATGTAAGTGTTGAGGGGAATTATTGGGTATTAATAGGGTTTATAATGGGAGTTAGCAACTAGTACAATTTTATGTCTAGGAGAAAAAATGATGGATGATATTTAGTTTTTTGTCAAAATGAAAAGTTGATAAGGTATGCTTTTATTTGGAGAGCCATATAGACTTTCCCCTCTGGCCTCTTTTCTGTTGTCCCTGCCTAATAACAGTCCTTATTTAAGAGTGAAATATGTGACGTGGAGGCAATAGAATACCTTCTCTAGTTTGTCAAACCGTAGTTTATAAGGCAAATAAGTAAGAAGGTTGTAAATGTCTGTATATCATAGAACCTGATGCTTGAATTTTAGTGTCATGTAAAAGGTTGTCAGCACATTTGAAGCAGTTTCTAAGTATCTTTATTCAATCACTTCACAAATGCTATTGAGTGCCTGTGTGTATCAGCCACTGTGCTGGGCATTTCATGTTTGTAAGAAGAAACATAGTTTCCCTCATAGTATGTGAAGACCACATTCTAAAGGAAAACAAAGACAGAAGAAAGTTGCAAAATAGACATTTTTGCAATATTAGCACTTTAAAAGCACTTTTTCAAAAGATAGATTTTCTTTTAGACTATAAGTTCCTTAGGTTTGAGAATAATATGTGTTTATATAGTGCAGGACTGTTAGCCCAGTAGACTGTGCTGTCAGTAAATATTTTAAACTATCAGTTAATTACCAATTTAATTGTCAAAGATCTGCTGTAGGCTTCATGACATTTTAACAGAAAATTTATAGTAGTTAAAGATGTTGATTACTACTTCCATACATGTAGTTGTAGACTAAATAATCTAGGTTTATCTTTCCCAGGATTCTGCTGGTATGTGCTACCCTTCAACAAAGACTCATGAACAGACATTTTCTTACTTTATTGTGGATCCGATCAGGCGCCATGTTCATGTTCTGTACCACTCTTACGGTGTGGGGGACATGTCTTAATAGTGTTCTTTCAGATTATTGATTTTACTATTTTTACCGATTTTTTATTTTGATGCCAGTTAATTTAAGTAAAATGTAGAGAAGCTGCGTAGAACAGAGAAGGACCCAAGTACAAGATGCCTGTCTTTAAATTTCCCTGAAGTGTTAGCATAGGGACCAAATCCCATGCCTACCGCTGTCCACACCACTGTGGTCGTGGACAGTTTACAGAAAGTTACAGGGAACTAAAAATCCACTTCATATTTATCGCATTAACATTCAAGTAAGTCCTCGATTTTCCATGTATTTTATTTTAGAAGTTAATTCTAGCTTGAAATTGTAGCAGAAAACTGAACATATCTCTACTGATCATTATTACAAACTGTTAGCTTTTTAAATATGAGTTTCATTTAATCGCATTTCTTCATTGCATAAAGATTTACATCTCCAGGGGTGTAAAATGCGTAACAATTCCTTTGCTTCCTTTGCCCAACTTCAAACCCTCAATAAAAGTCATGTTCTGAAAGTAATCCCGAAGTCTTTTATCATGTAATGAGTTGCATCTGGGCTGCCCCACGGGCCCTCGGGCCCTCGGCGAGGATCTGCCCGCGAGCAGCTGCCGAGGGTGTCGCTGAGGTGGAGAGAGGGGAGAGCGGCCTCTCAGGCTGCATTCTGCTGCTTCCTCGTTCCTTTCCCAGAATGCGTATGTAACTTACACTTGTTCAACGGTAAAAACGACCGCCGTGTGTCCCAGAGGTACAGAAAGCCTGCGAGAAACGTTGGCAGTTATGGGGAGTATGTGTTTCTGTGTAAGAAGGACCAGGGTGATGCCGCTGGTTTTGTACCTGTGGATTTATCTGAAAAGGAGCCGCCAATTAGCGAGAGAGTCCGGGGGAGACTGGTTGTTTCACCCGTGGTACCCAGCTGCTGCTTGGCACGTTCAATGTCTACTGGGCAGATATTTTCCAGACATGTTCATTACATCCACAGATATTTTTTAAACCATATGAGAAACATCAAAATGAGAACTGAAGGGTCGTACCTTTCCTGTCCCTACCACACAGACCCTACAACCTAGGGACTCTCCCTCAGTCACTCGGTCGCCAGTCAGTGGTTGCCAGTCAACGATTCTGTCACCTCAGTGCAAGATGGGTTTCCCTGAGCCCAGCAGTGAGGGTGATCTGTCAGAGCGTGTCCCCAGACCGGGATTGCGGCCTGAGTCCAGGGCTGGAAGACGTCGCTGTGAACTAGGCCTCAGCCCGGTTCCAACCCCAGTGTAGGGAAGCATAATGTGGCAGGGTGCTGGAGCCTGGCGCTGGGGCAGAAGTCACCGGGGGGGGGGGGGGGGGGGGGGGGGGGGGGGGGGGGGGGGGGGGGGTGCTGGTTTCTCTGCTGTAGAGGTAGGGGTGCAAAATGCCTTTGAGGAAAGATTGCTCCATTGTTTGGGGGATAATCATTTTCATGATCTATCTGTGATTATGCATATTATCTCCACACGGGTATAATAGCATCAAACTAAAGAATGTGGCCTGAGCAGTCAGATTGCCTGCATTCTGAATTCTGCCCTGACTCCCTGTGGGACTTTGAGCTCATTAAAACCTTTCTGTGCCTGAGTTGCCTCATCTGTAAAGTGGGGAAGTAACAGGACTCCTTCATAGGTTATTGTGAAAATTGTGTGTGTGTGTGTGTATACATGGCTTAGAATGGTGTCAAGCCCACTTTTGTGTTTTAAGTGTGAATTTTGGCTCCTTTCATTGTCTATTGAGGAATACGAAAAAATCAGGAGCTAAACTGTCTGCATAATAATGTAAAAAGCTGTCTTCCTTAAATTGAGAATTGCTTTTTTGTTTTAATGTTTATTTACTTTTGAGACAGAGACAGAGCGGGAGCCAGGCAGGGGCAGAGAGAGAAGGAGACACAGAATCTGAAGCAGGTTCCAGGCTCTGAGCTGTCAGCACAGAGTCTGACACGGTACTCGAACTCACAAGTGGTGAGATCATGACCTGCGCCAAAGTCTGATGCTAAGCCAACTGAGCCACCCAGGCGCCCCTAGAATAGCTTTTTTTATAGATTATATTATTATTAACTTGACTAGGTACTATATAAGAGATGGAAACACGAGTTTTCCCCCGCTCTGGGCCTCAGAGAATGTGGAGGACATAAGCTTGTACTCCCAAGAATTTCTTTGGCAGCATTTTGCACGCTTCGAATTATTTGCTCACCTTTGGGGTTCCTGGCTGGCTCATTTCAGTGCAGCATGTGACTCTTGATCTCAGGGTCATGAGTTCAAGCCCCATATGGGTCACGGAGCTTACTTAAAATAAATATTAAACAATTTAAAAAAATGATTTGCTCACCTCACCTATTTATAATAATTTATTCAACGTCCATCTTGAAAACAGGACCTGTGTCCATGTGGTTCAGCCTTGAATCCCAGTGCCTAGCATGGTGCCGGACACATGATGGATACCCAGTGTCTATTGTGTGGCTGATGGACAGAAGCTGGCGCTGGAGGTGTGCCTGCAGGTGTGAAGTGAAGGAGGGGCAGGGCAGCTGAGTAAGCAGACACATCTCCTCCAGATGCCCTCAGTCCCAGGTTCATTCCGCATACTGGTAGCCTCTGGCTGTAGCCATCCTGCGTGGAAGCCAACAGGCTTCCCGACACAACAGTCCCTGGGGAGCGCTGCCAGCAGAAGCCAGCCCTGAAAGAGAGGGCTGTCACCCACGGGGGTTGGAGGGTTTGCTTGGGGTGACAAACCGACCACAGTGACAAGTGACAACAGAATGGGTTTTGTGGACTTGAGAGCATTCTTCTGAAATTCGGAACGTTACTTAAGGGAAGACTCACGGAATTACTATTTGGACAATTCAGAAGGGGGCTTAGGCTGAAGACCAGAGAACCTGGCACACTGAGGTCCCATGAGCAAAAACAATACAGAGGTACAAAACACAAGGTGGTGTTCTGGGGTGCCTGGCTGGCTCAGTGGAAGAGCATCCAACTCTTGATTTCAAGGTCATGAGTTTCAGCCCACATTGGGTGTAGAGATTACTTAAATAAACCTTAAACACACACACACACACACACACACACACACACACACACACACACACACACGGTGGTTTGGGGGGACCTGAGTACAGCTGACTAGCTGGAACTGAGTGAGGATCGCGTCCAAGAGTTCTGGGTAATAACAGAGATGGATTGCTGAGGACCTGCTCGCTGAGGGCTGTGGATACAAAACTAGGAAATTTAATTCCCCCCCTTTTTTTAAGATTTTATTATTATTATTTTTTTAAGTAATGTCTACCCCCAACATGGAGCTCGAACTCAGGACCCTGAGATCAGGAGTCACGTGCTCTGCTGACTGAGCCAACAAGGTGCTAATTTAAGTCTTTCAAGTAGGTGATGTATAGCAGTCATTAAAGACTTTTGAGCAGGTTGGTTGCATCATAAACGTGGTATTCTGGAAAGATTAATCTGACAGTGATGAATGGGGGTGAAGAAAGTCCAAAATCCAAAGATCAAATGGAAGATTATTATGGTTGTCAAAGCACAGAACTGACTGATGTGAGTAGCAAGGGGAACCTTTCGGGGCATTAAGTACGTGACAGTGGAATGCTCACCAGAAAAAAACCAAATATGGCCCCAAACAGTTAGCAAGTGGCTGAGTTACTGCGTGTTGCATATCTGTGGTGGCAGGATGGGGAAGTGGGGCTGTGGTAGGAAGCTGTGGTTGGGAGGGGAAACCCCTCGTCCTGCCCGTCCCTCCAGTCCCCCATCCCCCACCCCAGGCTTGGAAACCCGACTCTCGGAGCTGCCTGGAGGCTTCTCAATCATCCAGTCAATCAGCAAGTATTTGTTAAAACCTAGTGTCATTTATTCTTTAACAAATGCTTACTGATTGCCTACTATGTGCTGGGCACTTTCTAAGCACTTGCAGATACAGCAATGAACAAAACAGACACAATTTCTGTACTGGAGTTTACATGCTAATGCCTGCAACAGGGCGTGGGGTGGTGAGGGATAAAAAGAAGTGTGCCCTTTTGTGAGAGACATTACACACTCACAAGTTTTCAGTTCTTTCAATCTGATGGATGTGAAGTGGTATTTATTATTTTAATTGCTCTGACCTTTATTTTTATGAGGTGGAGCATCATTTTATATATTTCCTTGATCACGCATATTGATTGTCGTGGGCACCCCCAGAGTTGGGAACCCCTGCTCCACTCTCTACTTCCTTAGTTTAAAAGAGAGTGAGTAGATGAGAACAGAAGAACAAAGGAAAGAAGAAAAGGCAGGGAAGTGCTCTGTCTTACAGTAAAAGCCGTGTTAATTAGCACTAGAAGTGGCATCCAGCACGGCATCCACCCAGCCACCTGAGAGGCTCTGATGCAAGTTTCAGTCTCCTGACCAGCGGCACGTCTGAGTTCACGGGCACCGGCGGACCGCGCTGGGTTTGAGTAAGGGTGAAACTTACCATTCCTGTTTATCTTTTTTTTTTTCAAGAGAAAAAACTGGTCACCGGGCTGGGCTTTAGCAAACACTAGGACTCTGTAAATTAACTTTCTTACCTTTTTCATTACTAGAACGGTGTGAGAGAGAAGTAGTAAAGTGAAGACCACATGGACAATATAAATTTTTATTCAACCAAATTCTTGATCAACTGCCATCCTGTATTCCTTTAACATATTGTAGAATAAAATAGTTATTTTGCTTCGAAGTACTTTGTACATATTCCGTTAGACCTACCACCAAATTCTGAGGGAGGCTTGAGCAGTCAGAGTCAAAGATGATGCATCATGAGAGGCCTTCTTGAAAAGGGAGTTGAAGTACATTTTTTTTATTTTTGAAGTTTTTCTTTATTTTAAGAGAGAGTGGGGGGGAGGGGCAGAGAGAGAGGGTAAGAGAGGGAGAATCCCAAACAGGGTCCACTGCTGTCAGCACAGAGCCCAAGGATGGAGGATCAGTCTTAAAACAGTGAGATCATGCCCTGAGCCGAAATCAAGAGTTGGATGCTGAACCGACCGAGCCCCCCGGCCACGCCACCACTATAAGATTTTAAGCAAGGGACTAGTGTATGTTTTTAGAAATGAAAAGATCACTGTGGCCGTTGTATGGTAAACAGATGCGAGAGGACATGGGGAAACTGTCACCACGTAGTGAGAAATAGAGGCGCTGGGAGCAAGGATGATGTCAGTACTGATGGAGTGCCGTGGGCTGAACTGTGTCATCCCCAAAGCTCCTATGCTGAAGTCCCAAACCCCTGTGTTGGGAGGTAAGGCCTTCTAAGAGGTAATTACGGTAAAATGAGGTCACATTGCTGGGCCCTCACCCCACCTGACTGGTGTCCTGATAAGGGGATGAGGGACACAGAGACCCGAGGGAAGGCCGTGTGAAGACACCAGAAGAAGCTGGCAGTCTACAAGCTAAAGGGGACCTCAGTACCCTGCTGACTCCGTGGGGGTGGGTTTCTGGCCTCCAGGACGGTGGTGGCGTTAATTTCTGTTATCACACCCTGTGATACTTTATTCTGCAAGCCTCACCACCTAAGACCTGGGAAGAAATGGGTATGTTCCACATGGAGTTTTGCACCCAGAACTAGTGTCAGTTGATGGGCTGAATTAGGGGTGAGGAATGGAGATCAGATAAGTCAGGATGACTCTCAGATTCCTGGTTTTAGTACTTTTATAACAAATCTACTCAAAATGTTTGGTAAGAAACAATCTTAGAAATAAAAGGGCAACATTGATTGCAGGTCTTGAAATCTGGAAAGAATGATGGAAATTATTTTTTTTTTCTGAGTTGGCTTATTAATTGTAACTTTACGTTTTATTAATTTATGTTTTGGTTGGGGCACCTGGGTGGCTCAGTCAGTTAAACGTCCGACTTCAGCTCAGGTCATGATCTCGCGGTTCGTGGGTTTGGCCCCTACGTCGGTCTCTGTGCTGACAGCTCAGAGCCTGGAGCCTGTCTTTGGATTCTGTGTCTGCCTCTTTCCCTGACCCTCCCCTGCTCATGCTGTCTCTCTCTCTCTCTAAAAAATAAATAATAAAAAAATTTTAAGAAAATTTTAAAAAATTTATGTTTTGGGGTTTTGTTTTGTTTTTTTAAGTAGGCGCCACACCCAATATAGGGCTCAAACTCATGACCCCGAGATCAAGAGTCTGGTGCTTTATGAACTGAGCCAGCCAGACGCCCCAAGAAAGATGGGAATTAAATGAAATGGGATACGGGTGCCCGGCTGGCTCAGTCAGTACATCAGGTGACTTTTGATCTCAGGTTGTGAGTTCAAACCCCACATTTGGTGTAGAGACTACTTAATAAAAAATTTTTGTAAACATTAAAAAAAATTAAAATGGGATACTGTATGTGCAAGTAAGTATCAAGCAAATATAAATCATTGTTGTTGACTTTACCATATTGTCGGAGTTTGATATACAATAGGGATCGACTCTAGGTTTGTCTGGGAGAGAAAGGGTGAAAATGGCACTTGAGGGAAATGGGTGTAGAATCATAGAAGATTGATGGGAACAAGAAAGGCCGGAAGGAGCCTGGGAGACCAGCCAGGAATTGGCTGTAGGAATTGAGGTGTAAGCTGAGTAGTGTCTGATGTCTCTTGGAAGGTCAAAGGGACTGGAGATATTTAGTAAACACACACACATTTACATACATACATACATACATACATACATACATAAAACAGCCAGAAAGGAGATATAACTAAAACACCTGCCATTTTCTATATGGGCAGCAATCGTACCTAGTTTCTTTCCTTCCTTATCTTTCTGTTTATTCATTTTTGAGAGAGAGAGAGAGAGAGAGAGAGAGAGAGAGAGAGAGAGAGAATGAGCGGGGGAGGGGCAGGGGGCAGAGGATCCGAAGCAGGCTATGAACTGTCAGCACAGAGCCCCATGAGGGGCTCAGACTCATGAACCAGGAGATCATGTCCTGAGCCGAAGTCGGGCACTCAACCGACTGAGCCACCCAGGTGCCCCTTACTGAATATTTTTAAAACCTTCCTGTGGTCAAAATCCATGGCTAGCACAATGCTTTGTACGAAAACTTAATAAACGTTGTAGATAGGTAATCTATCATATTTTACTTTTTTAAAAAGATAGTAGTGTGGATATATCTGGACCAGGAACTGGAAATTCTTGCTCTGCCACAGAAGAGCTGTATGGCTTCGGGCCATTTACCCCAGTGCTGCCCTACAGAGCTTTCTGAGATAAGGGAAGTGTTCCAGATCTGTGCTGTTTCATCCCAAAGCTACTAGCCATATGTGTAGCATTAAGCACTTGAAACATGGCTAGTGTTATTAAGGGACTGAATTTTCTCTTCAGTATGTGGGTGGGGGCCACCATATTGGACAGTGCAGGCCTCTCAAGACTGTGTAAAAGGAGAGAGCTGGGCTAAGCGATCTCTTTGGCTTTTAGTTAAAAAATGTTGTCATTCCAGTTCAACACAACAAATTCATGCATACATCGTAAAGGTTCAAACTTTGACTACCAAAAACAAAATATTATTTCTAAAGAATGTAAAGTGATACCCTTTCACACCTAGAAAATATATAAAAAAATTGAAATCTGTAAATGATGTAAAATAAATGTGTAAATAATGATCTTCACTAATGCTACTCGTGTGGATGGTGCGGTGTATCGCGCAGCACAGTCACGGTACTGGGGACCACGGGGACCTGCAGTGGGCTCCGAGGACAGCGAGGAATGGCTACGGACTTGATTAAGAAACAAGACGCTGAGTAAAGCTGAAGGAACTGGTCTTGTTTAGAAACAAAGACGGAAGGAAGACTTAAAAGTTACATCCAAGTTTACAGAGGGTTATTAGAGATGGTTCCAGATGCTCTCCACGTATCAGAGCACTAGAAACTTAGGTTACAGAGGAAATAAGTTAGATAGCAAGAGGCACTTTCAGCGAGTTTGGTATAATAAATTCTCAAAAGAAATTTAATGCTTTTTAAAACATTTCTGGTGCCACATATCATGTTGAAGATACACATATATTAAAACAATAGTCATGGGGTGCCTGGGGGGCTCAGTCAGATGAGCCTCCGATTCTTGATTTTGGCTCAGGCTATCCCAGGGTTGTGGGATGGAGCCCCCTCAGGTCTCTGGGCTGACAGTGCAGAGGCCTGCTTGGTATTCTCTCTCCTTCTCTCTCTGCCCCTCCCCTGCTCATTCTCTCTCTCCAAATAAATAAATAAAAATTAAAAAAAAAAAACAATAGTCACATAATGTTAAAACTATAAACAATCTGGAATCAGTATTTAATGGATCTTTTTAAATAGGATTGCCATCAGTTTTTGAGATCCTTTACAACATAATTTTTTCAATTACCAAATATGATGTGCTAGATATCTTTATAGAGTAAATAATAAGACTAAGGGGATACTCAGCTATAAAACAGTGGAGATATTTACAAAGCATGTTACTTATTACTTATAGAATAAAGATAGGGTGTGGAGTGCAATATAGAGTTCTCCAACATTAGCATCAGAACCACCGAGAGGGGCTTGTTAAAACCCAGACTGTTGTGTCCAGCCCTGCAGTTTCAGTAGGTCTGGGTTACAGCCTGATAATTTCTGTATCTTAGCAAGTTTTCAGTGCTGCTGATTCGGGCACCACCCCTCGAGAACCACTCACCACCACTAGATGAGCTCTAGGAGCCTTTACTTCGAGCCTGCTTGTGGAGAGCGCACGCTCTGACCGCACAGCCCTGGGAAGGCCCTTTGGAGCCTCCGGTGTGGTATGTGTCCCACACAGGGCTGCCCTTAGCTTGTGGGGCTTTGTACTCCAAAATTTTTCCCGTCTAGCTCTCAGGACTCCCATACGGACTACTAAAGCTAGATTTTATAATAAAAGAAATCTAATTAAATGATTATTTTTAAGTAAATTCAATAGCCATCGTGGGTTCGAACTCCCGACTCCGATTAGGTTAGCCTGCTTCACTGACCCAGCTGGCCAGGCGCCCCCGATCTCGGGATTCTGAATCCAAACGACTCCATAATAAAAACTCATTCATACTTGTTATTTTGTGTACTCTTCATTATTATGCTGTGGAATAGGTATTATTACACCGTTTACCGCCCTGGCCGGGCACATAATCGGTCCCCTACAAGTAGGTACACAAATGTTTCACGAATCTCACCTGCTCCGCGCCAGATGCACAGTTCACACCCGCAGCAAGAGCCAGAAACAAAACAAACCCAAGCCTGGAGGTTATGGAAGCCATGAGCACATAAAACCAATGGGGGCGTGTGGGGAGGGGGGCTGGGTGGGAGGGGGAGGGGCGGGTGAGACCTCCAGGTGCAGTAGAAAGGGAGGCCCTGGGACACTCCAGACCGAGGGGTGGGTTCTCTCTCCCTCTCTCCCTGCCAAGTCTCAAGTCAGACCCTTCTTAACCTCTGTATCCTAGACCCCTTCAGTATGAAAACTCCTAAAAATATATTAGGAAAACAAATTATGTTTCCTAAACAACTTTTTATTTGGAATGAGATTATGTCTTGATACTTTCAACCTGACTTCCCAGAGATCAACCCAGCTTTGTCCTTAACACTTAACATTAAGACCACATCACCGTAAAACACCACTTACTGGTTTATAGAAATAAATCAAAATTTTCTTAAATAACAGGGTTCCTACACCCCTTTATCATTCTGCATTAATACATTTGACAACACTTTTGAACTGCCTGAAATTAACTACAGTATGGAGTGTTTGAGCTCTGGAATCTGATGTAAAGATTTGGACCTAGATCCATGTACCAGCAGTACAACTTTAGGCAAGTTATTTACCCTCTGTGTGCCTCAGTTTCTTCATGTAGGAGAGATTTTTTTTTTTAAAGAGAATTGGAAGACCCTCATGAGGTCTCCATCCATACATTTATTTTTAATATTTATTTACTTAAGAGAGAGTGCACTAGAGGGGCTGAGAGAGAGAGAGAGAGAGAGAGAGCACGAAAGAATCCTAAGCAGGCTCCAAGGTGTCTGTGCAGAATCCGATGCACCACAAGCTGTGAGATCATGAGTGGAACTCAGGAGCCGACACTCAACCGAATGAGCCACCCAAGCACCTCAGCAAATTGATGATTTTAACATGCATTGATTACAATCAAATATGCTTGTATTCACAGGTACACCAGATAATTACATATTTACTTCAAATATTCATTCATAACACCTTGCAGACAGTGTCATTTGGTAACAGGACAAGGTTTATGTAGAGCTGTACAAAGCATGCCTTCTTGCAACCACGTACGTACATATCTGGGATGATGGGATAACGTCACTTGCACAAAATGTCACAACTTTGATTAGAGCCTTTCATGAATGTGGGGGGTTGGCCCCCCATAATCTTAGGTTTGGAATGGAAGACAGGTGACTGGACTAGTGCAGTTAAATAGATCTGGTGCATTGAAATACATGGGGCATGGAATTGAAGGCATAGATGATTATGAGGTTGAAGGAATGAGTTATGATTTCTAAACTGAATTGGGAAAGAAGTAAGAACAAGGGAACAATTGGTTGGTAAAAAAGAGAGAGATTAATGCTAAATGAGGTGTGAGTGACGAACCAGAGAACCAAGTGGTTATTAAGGGAATAGCATAACAGACACTGATTTCCCAACTGGCGTATTTCTGGGTCTGACAGTGTGGACACAGGCCCTGGTGGTTAAAGTGGAGCAAATGGGAGGGTCCACTGTCGTGGAGGGCAAGTCCTTGTAGGAGTAGCATTTTGGGACAGTGACCTACATGGACACTGAAGACCAGGGTCTTTTTGTGATGCGGATCCCCTGCCTCCAGGTGCCTTCAATTGGTAATTGCTCCAAAAGTAGAGGTGGAGAGGAAGCGAGGGGACCAAAGATTGAATGCTGGTTAGCTTTATCCCTTACTAACCTGGGACTGAAATTTTACAGACAAGAAAAACAACAAAATCTTGGTTAGTGTACAGAGGCGCTCAGAGACTGTTTGCTCGGCCTCCAATCCACTCATCACAGGAAGTTTGTTCTCATTTTAATGGGAAGTGTAACAATATTGAGCAAAACAAACTCTGCTGTACCCTGAGCCTTGCAACTTGTGTCCCCTGCCACAGATGTTCTAGCTAAGGGACAGCTTCCATTAAAGCTCTAGATTTTCTATCACTTCGATTCTTAAAAATTTAAGTTTTTAATGCAGTTTCTGCCCACAGGCTTTGTTTGTGTAGATTGACTACTGGATGTGAGAGGAAGAGACTGCCAGTGGGGTCCCAGAGGAGAGCCACATCCCAACACGTGCTCAACGACACGTAGGAAGAATGCCCTACATGCCCCAAACTGGGTGAAATGGTATTTTATGCCCAATGACTCATTTAAGGCTTCAATATATGAAGCAGGTGTTATTACTCTGACCCCAAGGTTAAATTAAAGAACAGGAAATGAGTAACGCTCCCAAAGTCTCACAGCTACCAAATAGGGGAACTGGGATCTGAACTCCAATCTCTCTTAACTCCAGAACTTACAAGTTTGTGCTTTAATGGCCTTGACATAGGGGGCTGGGGCTGGGGGCGAAGTCCCAGAGGCGATCACTGGTCCACTGACGCAGATCCCTTCAAAGGGAAGTGGGGCGGCCCCAGAGCAGCTGGGTGGAATCTGGAGTGCACAGCCTCCCTCCGGGCGGCCCGACCACACCAGGTGATCAGTGATAGCGATCCCGGCTCAGAATTCTCCAGGGCATGTCCTGGCTAGAGGAAGAGATTATCTTGCTGCTCAGGAAAACTTTTCTTGCTCAGTCCTATTTATACATCTGTTTCACTAGCACTACAGACAAAATAATTAAAAAGCTAGATTTCTCCACCTAGCTACTGACTCTAAAATCCGAGTGATGTTGCACAACCCTGTGAATATACTAAAAATGTTGAATTGCTTAAATGGACGACGATCTGAATGGTGTGCGAATCACATCCCAATAAAGCTGTTTTTAAAAATAGCAGAATGAATGAATTTAAAAGCAAATTTTCATTGCTTTTGAGTGATTTCAATGGCTTCCTTGAATACACGACACTGCCACGGAGAGAGAAGCAAGCATCCAGAGCCCCCTGTGCCTGATGCAGGGAGGAAAGTGTGTAACCTGAGTTTAGCTCTGATTTTTTCGGCTGCCCAGGTTGTCATGACTAGGTTGCAAGCTTGAATGCAAATTA
>PJEM01004463.1:66511-153614 GCA_004023845.1 Helogale parvula | reverse complement strand
GGATTGATGCCTTTGGAGGAAGAGGCCAGAGAGCTAGGTGGTTCCCTTTCTGGAAGACCGTCATCTGTGAACCAGGTGGTGGATCCTCACCAGCCAAGCCCGTGCCTTGTTCTTGGACTTCTCAGCCTCCAGAGCCATGGGAGATAAATTGCTTGTTGTTTATATGTCACGCAGTCTGTGGTACTTGTTATGAGGGATCAAGACAATGCCCTTGACAGTCTTCCAGGGCCTGGAGGAAGAACTGATTTATTGCTAATCAGCCCAGGACAGCCTTGGCTCCCGATTTCTGAAGTTTGGAGTCGCTTAGTGTCCAAAACTTAAAAGTCATATATATAGAGCTGTGTTAAGATCTTTCCCCTTTCTTTTGTCTAAACCCTAGAGGAAGAACAACCATGGAAATGAGGAGGGAGCATGGAATATTTCTTTCTGCGCAGCTGAAAACAAGCACCAATGTCCACTAGAGTTATTTATAGAGAGAAAAGTTTGGACAGAGCTCTTAAAAAAGCGGTCAGTGGAATATTACCTTCAATATGAACATGTATGCAAGCTGGAGAACATTCTTAAGCTTCTGGGTGCTTTATGAAGATAAACTGTATCTGGTAAATCTTGGAAAAACAAACATAGGCTAAGAAGGTTGAGGGAAATGAAGGGCTAGTTAGAAAGGCAGCTGACTAACTTGGACACGGATCTTGGCAAATCCTGAGATCCTGTCCTGAAGATTTCCATTCTGTTTATATTACTAAGGGTTTTTTTGTGTTTGTTTTGATAAGAAATGAAGAATTTATAATTATCTTCTTGAAGCCTTCATATTTCTTCACTTCTCCTCCATTTACCCTAATGTCCCTTGTGAACTTGCTGCCGCCGCCAAATGGGTCGTTTGAATTGCACACAAGAGTTCATACAAGTATATGAATGTCCACTCAATGTACGTGAAGTTTCTGATGTCAGGTAAATACCACCTCAAGTAACTGTAGTGAATATCATGTACAAGAAACTGTTTTGCTTTGCTTTGTTAATTTTTTTTTAAATTAATGGAATAGAGAATTTTGTATAAAAGCATACTGGACAGTGAAGCTATCTTGGTAGGTTGTTTCCACCAGGATTTCCCAAGCACCACTCATCTATCACCTGGGTAACTTGGTAAAATACAGATGCCTGGGTTTTACCCCTACAGATTCTAATATAGTGCATCATGGATGAGGCCTGGAGATCTGTATTTTGGAAACCTCCCTTCAGGCGACATGACCATCAGGTATGTATGTCCGCCTGAGGGCAGGTGCACACCAGCAGCAGAGGAAGAGGACCCAGGAGGGAAGACATTGTCCTGGGCTTCAATCCCATGGAACTACACCCATAAAATGTCAGGAATGTCCCAGTGAAAATCAGTAGCGTGGGACAGGGAGCCGTGACTGAAGGAGGAGGTCCGGCTGGGAGGTGGGGAGGGGCCCAGTCCAGGTGCAGAGGACCAATGGGCAGGTGTAGACAGGACTCTGAGCTCCCAGAGCCTTGAGATCACAGATGATGGCATGTGATGAAGGGAGAGGCAGGGTGGGATCAGTCCGTTAGGGAGGGGCCCAGATGTACGAGGAACAGACAGAAGATATGGTGGAAGTTTCATATCTCAGATTCCAGGCATAGAGGAGAAGTCTCCAGGGGAGCCAGAGACTAGGACTGAGAAATAGGATGTCCTGAGTGACCTTCAAAGGGGAAACTTCAAGAGCTTTCAGAGAGGGAAAGAAACCAGATTCAGAGACATAATATGTATGTGTGTGCAGATCCATTGTTTAAGAAGGTTGATGGAGTAAAGAAGGAAGAAATACTATGGTATTTTTAGGTAGCTGAAAGGGCATTTTAAGTTTGTGGGAAACCTGAACTAGTTTGTAGGCAGAGGAGAAGGAGAGGAAGATATTGATGTGGAGGGGGGAAAACTCATGGAGAAACAGTGTTTTAAAGATGGCTTAAGTCAAAGTCCTAGCAGGAAGCAATCCAGTTCAAATGATTTAAGGTTCTTTAATAATCCTCCATTCTTAGAAGTGTGGTTTCAGCAGAGAGAATCAACAAGGGGTGTCGAGGTATCCAAAGACCAGCACCAGCTCTAGCCATTAACACCCATGGGTGTGAAAGGACAAGAGGACAGAATAGGGTGTGGGAAGTCTGTGAAAGCTGAAAACCTGTGGGACAGACTGAGGAGCAGCGGCCACTGAGGAATGCGGCCACACCCAGACCCAGCCTGGCAGAGGGGGCGCTCCAGAGGGGTGACCTCTTTCTCTCCTCCTACCCTTTGATCACCTGTTGGTTCCTCCCATTGGTTGAACCCAACTAACAACTACTGGGTAATTTGGTAGATAGAATAGTGGCCTAATCCTTATCACCTGTGAATAGGTTACTTTACTTGATAAAAGAAACTTTGCAGATGTGATTAAGTTAAGCATCTTGAGATGGAGAGATTAAACTGGATTTTCTGGGTAGGCCCACTGATTTCACAGGAGAAAGAGAGAGGCAAGCCCCAGCGCCTGTCTATCAGGAATTCCCAGCACCACCCCTACAAAGTCGTCCCTGATTTCTCTTTGGGTTTCATCTTCTCCCTCATTCTCAGCCCAGATATTTGAGGGGATGCATATCCCTTCTGCCACTGATGGGCATGCAATCTAGGACCACCCAAGCTGCAGAGCTCTGTCTTTCTGACCAAATGATTGGTTGAAGGATGAGCATGTGACTCAAGTTGGCCCAATCGGAGTAAAGCCCAGGACTTGCCCAGGAGTTACCGAGAAGAGTACCTGGAAGAGAATGTCTCTCTTTTCTGCTGGTTGTGAACCCTGAAGGGCGTGAGGGCAAAGTCTGTCTGCGTTGCAGCCAACACAGCAGAAGTACAAGATGGACAGAACCTGGTGACATTGTTCAAGTCCCAGAATCCAGCCGCACCTCAGTCTGCCATAGCCCCGGTCTTTTCTGTCTTATGTCAATGAATTTTCGTTTTCTGCCCAACCGTTTTGTAGTCATCTCTAACTGAAACGCTGCCCTTCTGACACCAGGCCTGTGCTTGGGACCAATCACGTCCTTCCCTCGGCCTCTTTTGATCCATTGTGCTTTGGAACATTTGCTCCACTGCAGCTTCAACACCTGTGTAATTTATCAAAGAGGACTATAGACAAGGTGACAGGTCATTGACGACAGGTTTTCTGAGTGGAGAAAACTGTCCCCAAAATAGGTTACTTTGTGCTCTTCTTGAAATGGTTTCACCGTCAAGTCACAAAGGGAGGTTTTGTCCCCTACATACATAGGTATGTAACATCACAACAAAGACCCAAGAAGCAATTTCCCTTTTTTGGGATAAGTAAATATAGAACAAGCCATTGCTAGACACCAATGTACTAGATAAATGTACTCTCAGGATGATTTTCCTTGTAAATGTACCAGCTGAACTAGCAGTTTTTAGTCCTTTACCCTTTGCAGAGTATCAACCATCTGCCTAAATCAATCCAGATTAAAACTACCCCAAGGGCTGCATATTATAATCCACGTTTTATGGATCTGAAAACTCAAGCGTAAGAGGTTAAAACAGGTCACTCAAGTGCTCTAGCTAATGAAGATCAAAGATGGACTTGGAATCCACATCCCGCGATTCCACAGTCCCATGGAATTGACACCACACCGAGCTGGCTGCGTGAGGAGGCTCATGGCAGTGTCAGGTGGATTTGGACTTGGAGTCCATTATATACTCTTTGCTGCCAAGACAACCTCCATGCCTTCCTCAGACCACTGAAGAAGGGTCATAGAAAAATCAGGATGTCCTTAATGGAAAGCAGCATCAAAATTTCAGAGCTTACTAACCTGGTCTTCCTCCCTGATCTTTTACCAAGTCCTGTTGACTTTGCTTTTCAAACAGGTCTACATATTTCTTTCCATCTGCAATCCCCCAGCTTCGTTTGCCTGAACTACCACTGTTGTCCTGTCACAGGCCTCTCGTTTCCACTCTTGTCAACTCCAGCCCATTCTCCAAAGTGCATGGAAGTGAAAGAAACAGAAGTCAAATTATACCCCTTCTCTACTTAAGACCTTTCACGATTCCTTCTTCTCTTAGGATAAAAATCAAATACCTCATGAAGGCTTTTTCTGCATGGCCTTGCCCCACTCTGACCCCTCAGTCCCATAACTCATGTCTTTCCCCTCATCTCTGAGCTCCAGCCCCACCAGTGCTCTTTCAGCTGCCTGTGGTGTCATGATCCTTTTGGTCTAGGAGCTTGTTCCCTCTCCTGGGATGCTCTAACCATGCCACTTTCCTGTCTCCCACATACAGTCTCTTCCATCTAGTTCATCCTGCCCATCCTTCTGTCTCTGTCATCCCTCTTCATCCAGGGGCGTGCGCTATCTGTCCCAATAGCACCTTCTTCATTTCTTTTCTTTGTAGCACTTACCCCAGTTTGTAATGACATGTTTGTATAACCATTAATCGCCCTCACCTCAGCTAGACTCTAAGCTCCACGAGGACAGGGAATATGTTTGTTGGGTGCGTCTAGTGGACCCTGGTTGCCTGCTTTCCTATTTTCCTTCCCCCCTTCCCCTTCCTAAGAGCGCCCATGCTTTCATTTTTAGAATCAGCTCTACCCTGTTGTGTAACAAATTTAAGAGTTGAAGGGCGTTGACAGTGTAATCTCATTCTTGCTGTAATGATTTGGTATCTGGCAGAGAGTTACCTTTTCTAAGGCAACTTTGGACTATTCTTGGATGATTGAGGGAATACCTTCTGATCTGTCTGCATCCATTTTGCTACCATGAAGGTAATTTGCATGAGGACAAATAGAGAGCTGATAGTCAGAGGGGGAGCTCTGGGCATTGCAAAGCAACCAAGGTGGAAGGGATTCTTAATTTTTAATGAGGTTACATTAAAGATAATGTCCCAAGTCAAAGGTTTCTCCTGTTAGCTCCTTCCATTTCCAGGGTGGCAATGTTTCTCATAGGTGCTGGAACAAATCTTTCTCTTTGGCTGCCTCCTTATCATGTGACTGACCCTTGTGTACCTTTATTGATAGAGTCCTGGTAGGAGAGTCTCCACTCATTTTTGCATCCCTACCTTTGCAATGGCTTCATCATGGGTGGAATATATTCCCTCAATCCTTCACCATCTGACCTACATTGTTCAATGGTATATGTATGGAAATGACCTTGTGGGGACTCACACTTGTATTCTTGGTCCTCTGCCATTGCCATGGGAGGAATATGCCCTGGCTAGCCAGGTAGTACAAGGACAAGGAGAACTACAGGAAGCAGAGGTGCTTCAGTGGAGACCAGCCTAGATAATCTAAGTTCTGTCCAACTTATAGACACATGATAGTTAATAAATGGATGTTGTTTTAAGATAATAAATAATTGGGGGGTTGTTGAGTTCCTTTGTTATACAGCAATAGCTAACTGATACAATTTTCCATGAAAAGACTGCCCCACTGGGTATAGCCGTTCCTGCTGGTGCCCTGCGGGCTGTGACAAACTGTGTATGTGACTATCTTTCCCTCCTGCCTCCTCCCACAAATTCGACCACATTTGGTTGTATGGACTTGACAGCAGGATGCCTTATGTTCCGCTTCTCAGTCTCTTCTTAATGCAACTCCTTCAACTTTTGGCTATCACCCTTCTTCTCTAAGGTTCAAAACCAACTCCTAAAGCTGGGTGGAGAGTACCGAAGAGATCCCCTCCATCAGCTTGCTGTTGCAAGCCCCCAAACTCTAAACCTCATCATCCGCTTTCATTAAAAAAAAAATTAAATAAATAAAATAAACGAAAGCATTCTTGAATTGACAGGCCTGCAAACTCAACAAACACCTGCCTTCTGATATCAATAGCTTATTTAATTTGGCACTGCCCATTTCTTTGTGCTAGTTTTGGTCTCCAAGAAGCAGACATTAGCATGGGATTAGGCAAGTGGAAGATTTATTGGGGAATTGTCTATGAAAGGCATGATAAGGGGAGGAAGCAGGAAGAGGCAGGGAGAGCCTTCAGGTTAAATCCATGCCTGACACCTGTGAGAGTTGGAAGGAAGGAGCATGGGGCGGGAAGGGCCTCAGACACAGCACAGGTATAAGAACATTCTGGCCAGGCTAATGAGGAGCCTTCAAACTGAAGTCACCCCTTAGAGGAGTCCCATGCCCTGTGGGAGCGGGCTGGCACTGTGCTGTGCTGTTCTCCATCATTGGGTGGAGTGGCCTGGGAGAAGCGTAAACCTCAGCAGGAATGTGGTGCAGCCAGACAGGTGGCAGCTGGGGCTGTCAGTCAACTGTGTTCCCTCAATGGGGGAAATCTGAGCGATCCATTTTCACGGCGACCATACTCTGAATCCCAGATTGGCCCTCGCTTGCTATGCCCTGGATAGAGACATGTATGCAAATAAAGTATTGAGGAAATAGGGGATGGGGGAAGGGAAGAAATCAGATCTCCCCAAGGCGAGAATCTGGCGTCTTTGGAACATATTCTTATGGGCTAGCTGTCTCAGAGACACGCACCCATGACAAGGCAGAACACTAACCAGACGGCTTCGGGGCAGGTAGCAGGTCTTGTGACTGTTCACCCACGTGGTGTTGAGAAGAACATGGGGTCAGGGGGCACCTGGCTGAGCCAAGGGGTTGAAACTGCTGAGTAAAGACTGGGCGATTGTCTTCTGTTCTTCTCATCTTCCTCTGGACTTGAGAGTGGATGGGAAAATAACTCCTTGTGACTAGGGTGGTGAGAGGGTCCAAATGGCTGAGAAGCAGAACCAGCCTAGTGTGTACAGAGAGGGCTGTTTATGAAAGTTTCCCAGGTGCCAGGGCAGGCCAGACAAAGTACACTTGGCAGGGCACTGTGGAATCTCATTTATTGGATCCATTATCTGAATTAGGAACAATCTGAAATTATGACCACGAGATAGAAATAAAAGATGAGTGTTTGCAATCATCCTCGCCCCTGCTTGTCTGCGTTGTGGGCATTGTGGGGCCCCTCCTACCTCTTCTCGTGTTTTAGATCATTTAATTAAATTTAATTAGTTCTTCTGGACCCTAGAAAAGGAAGAGGGGTGCCAGCATTTACTATCTGCTAGGCGCTGCAGGAAACATTTTGATCCTGGAAGCCACACGCAGCGGTTCTTTCATCAGTCAGCCTTCCTAGCAGCCTTACATAGAAGGTACTATTACCTACGATGGGTGGAGATGTGCTAAGTTTAGAAAGATTAGATAACTTAATTGTAGTCCCTTAGTTGAGTTATATACCCATCTGTTCATCCATGCACCTGTGCATGTAACCATCTGTCCACCTATCAATCCATCCATCCACCACTTGATCAGTAATGTTTACTGACCATGTTTTATATAGTCTCCCCGGGGCACTGGGGTATCATCAGGGAAGGAGACATTGGGTCTTTCGCCCCTGTGGAGCTCACAGTCTAGTGGGGTGGGTTCTCAGACCTCTCTGGGTCCCGCTGAGTGGGATGTCTCAAAGATCTTCTTATCCACAGGTCCATTCCAAGTTCTCCTACCCAGTCAAGGTCTGAACTTGGCTGTCTGGAATAACTGAGGGCTTTTCAGTGACACACGAGCTGCCCTCGACCTTCAAAGGGAATGTGTTTTGGGTGAGCAGTGGTATCAGTTGACTGAGGAGTTTCCCCAGGACGAGGGCCTTTTAATGCTAAAACCAGGAAGTCCTGGGCAAACTTGGATGGTTGGTCACCATAGTTCAGTGAATCTCAATTCACTGAATTCAGTTCAGTCCCCTTTCAGGGACATAAGACAATGTCTGGAGACAGGTTTGTCTGACACAATGGGGGTGGGGGACGCGTTCCTGGCACTTGTAGGTAGAGGTCAAGAATGCTGCTAAACATCCTGAAGTGCCCGGCGAAGCCCTCTTCACAAAGAATCATTCAGTGTAAGATGTCACTAGTGCCGTGGATGAAACGGCTGCCGTGGTTGGTGAGGGGTAAGCAGCATGGAAGGAATGAATACATAACCAGCAGATGGGCTAATCTGGACTAAGATGAAAACTGAATGACCTTGTGAGCTACAACGTGATTTAGGACCCCCTAACCAACTTCAAGATCCATGTTCTGCTGGGTCATTGTTTCTCAGCCTTGCTCAGTTGGAAGATTACTCAGTTGTGAGTTAACAATCAGGTTTCTAGGACTAGTCCAGTCCTGCTAAATCAGAATCGCCAGGAGAAGAGCCTGGAAATATGTATTTTTGTCAAGTTTGGGAAACACTGTGCTGAGTCACCAATGGGGTCCCTCAAAGCTGAGGTTGTTGAGGGGCCTGATGTTCTCTTCTTTGGTGGCAGCCCTTGGGACACTGTGGGACCTGATCAGGTCCTCGTGCCCTCACCGATGAATTACCTGAGCCATGGGAGGCTAATAAGATCATGATCTGAGCCAAAAGCAAGAGCTGGACACAGCCTATTGAGCTACCCAGGCATCCCTCTCAAATCTTATGTATAATTCCTCTGGGAATTATGCCCTAGTGGCATTATTTTTTTCTTTTTTTTAAAATTTTTATTTATTATTGAGAGACAGAGACAGAGCATGAGCATGGGAGGGGCAGAGAGAGGGGGAAGACACAGAATCTGAAACAGGCTCCAGGCTCTGAGCTGTCAGCAGAGAGCCCGATGTGGGGCTTGAACCCATGAACCGTGAGATCGTGACCTGAGCCAAAGTCAGACGCTTAACTGACTGAGCCACCCAGGTGTCCCTAGCAGCATTATTCTTATTAGTGACACTGCATTGTTCTTCACATAGACAAGTACAAAGTGTGTGTGTGTGTGTGTGTGTGTGTGTGTGTGTGTGTGTGTATGTGTGTGTGTGAGTGCATGGGAGGAGGAGGAGGAGCCCTAGCATATGACCGTGCTGAACCAACAGTTGACTAATTTGAAAAGTCATTTAATACAGCTCGCTCTGGGCAAGCCATGACGAAACACTGATGGGAGGTAGATGTGTGTGGGCACCCAGGGAAGTACTGCGTTAGCCCTAAGGGTTTAATCATCAGAATGGTGTGCAGAAGGGATAAGAACATTGGTTAAGCTGGGGAGGGGTAGGTGAAAGTGGATTAAAAGGTCTCCCACGTGGGAAGAAAATGTTGCCGATGTCCTGTCCACATCCCTTGGCCTGACCGTTCCGGTGGACGCCAGTGGCACCCTACGGAAATATCCATGCCTGTCTGCCTGAGGGTCTGCGCTGGCCCATGCACAGGGTGCCAGCCTAGAAGTGCTGAAGAGTTACCAGTGCTGGTGGCAACATTCGGTCGGGGGTGGGTGGGAGTTGCAGGGTAAGTACCCCGGCCTCTTCACCTCTTAGATGGGACACTCTGACGTGTGTTCTGCACAGTCTCCCGGACTTTCCCGGTGGAACCTAGCCTGGCGTTGCCTATGGTGGGGGCCCGCTCAGTCACACAGCGGTTCTTTCCCTGACTCATGTCCCCACTTCCCCTCTAGATGCTCCCCCCAAAACTATTTGCTCTCAGGTTCTTTTATTATTATTATTATTATTTATTTGAGAGAGACAGCGAGCCAGTGCAAGTGTGAGGGGGGAGAGGGGCAGAGAGAGAGAATCTCAGGCAGGCTCCATGCTCAGTGCAGAGCCCGACGTGGGGCTTGATCCTGCAACCCTGGGGTCCTGACCTGAGCCGAAATCGAGTTAGATGCTCAACCGACGGAGCCACCGAGGCACCCCTCAATATTAGAATTCTGAAATCTACACAGAGGTGGAAAAAATACTACCGTGAACCCCCCAAATCTCCATTAGCCAGCTCCTGTCATTGTCACTATGTCACCAGTCTCGTTTCACTGTGTCCCCCAGCACTGCTCTCCTGGAGCACCTTGGAGCACATTCCAGGCATTGAGTCACATTAGCCGGCATCTCCAGTTTTCTCTGTAGCAGATTTAGTCCTGTTCTTCTTCACCTAGGGCTGGGGACCCTGCAGGGAGCCCCCACGAGTCAGCCGTATACCCGGGGCCACGGGCTCTCGATCGTCCCTTCCCACAGCCCTGAGCACCCAAGTCCCCGCCCTCCACATGTGTGCTCTCTCCTCCCAGGTGGTGTGTGGGCTGGTTTCAAGGCCGTGTCTCATTTGTAGCCAGGTACGGCCACCTGCGTCTCTAGGCTTCGCCTGCGTAATTCATGCTGAGCGTCTGTCTCGACTCGGGAAGGCGCCGCTGCATCCACATTTCACAAATACCTTTTTAAACGGCCTGGTGTTCAGGCTCACTTCTCATTGCCGAGGAGGCTTTTGACTGATGACCTAAGGAATTGCCTCCCAGGGACTGACAGGGCCAAGCAGTATCACAGCCTCCTCTTCTGTCCCTCCAGGGCACTGGGTGAGAGCTGTGACTTTAAGTGCCGCAGGCTGCCTGCAGCAGAGGCATCTACCCCACTTACAGCCCAGCTTCCTCTGCCCCCCTCTGGGCTGGCTTCCTCTGCCCCCCTTGGGGCTGCTGGCTGCCAGCTGGCCAGCCAGGTCCATTTTGGGCTTGTTCCAACAGAGACGCCTTTTCACTGGAAACCAACGTGAAAGGCCTCCAAGGACAAGGTGAGGCGGGGCTCCCTGCTCCTAGGCTCTGTGCATGCCCTTGCTCCAGGCCACAGGTGGTCCACAAAGGCCTGGTTTTATAGCCACCTTGAGCTCCCAGAACAGGGATGCCCTCCAGGGAAGGAGCTGTGGTTACAGTGCTCTCTGACATGGGGGCGCCAAGCTGCAAAGGCTGGTCATTTAAAGATCTCCATAGGACCAGACTCTCACTTCGTGAAGCACCTTTTTCTTACATCACATTGACCATAATAAAATGAACCCATGTCCTGCATGAAATATAATTCACATGTAAAAGCCGAGTTACAGATCAGTAAATGCATGGAGCATCTTCCTTCAGTGAGAGCATGGCCCTGTGAACATGAAAAGGCCTTGAAAATGATGGTTCTTAACTTTTTACTTTTCTACCGGACTTAGTATTACAGAGTCACGACGGGCCTGAAGAAGAATCCATGGGTCTCATGGAGGAACGCAGTGCCCACGTTTGGAGTTCTGTGATGTAAAAAGCAAACTTGCAATCCCAGCTGACTCACCGCAGTGGCAAAAGCAATCCAACCTTTTGCTTGCTAGGTGACCTGGGCACGTTTTTCAGTCTTTGGATATGAATGGAATCCAGTTTGGGTTGACCGAGTTAATTCTGCTTTAATGATTGATGGTGCTTCAAAGCCCCTAACTGAGCCCATCTCGGAAGTCAGTGTCTAAAAAGTGCCATAAAAGAGAAGGGCCTCCGGGGCACAGTTGGCTGGAGGCCACGAGGGGGCTCTGGAGTGACTCTGGCCTCTTCACCCGGCTTCATCGTTGGGTTGACCTGCTGCTGACAGTTGTTCTGTGTCCCTCCAAATTAAGACATAGAAGTTTTAATCCCCAGAATGTGAGTGTGTTCGGAGAGAGGGTCTTTAAAGAGGTAATTTAAGGGGCGCCTAGGGGTCTCAGTCAGTTGAGCATCTGACTCTTAATTTCAGCTCAAGTCATGATCCCAGGGTCATGGGATCGAGCTCTGCGGCTGGCTCCATGCTGACAGTGTGGAGGCTGCTTGAGATTCATCTCTCTCTCTCTGTCCTTCTCCCCTTCTGTCATTCTCTCTCTCTCTCTCAAATTAAATTTAAAAAATAAGTAAATATATAAATAAATAAAATATTGAGGTAATTTAAGTAAAAATGAGGCCGTTAGGATGGTCTCTCATCCAAACTGAATGGTGTCCTTATAAGAAGAGGGGATGAGGACACAGACACATGTAGAGAGAAGTTTAGGTGAAGACCCAGGGAGAAGATGGTGTCTGCAAGCCTGGGAAGGAGGCCTCGGAAGGACCAGCCCTGCTGATGCCTTGAACCTGGACCTCCAGCCTCCAGAACTGTGAGCAAAGAAGTTTCTGGGGTGTAAGGCCCCCCAGTGTGTGGTGCTTTGTTGTGGCCCTCTAGCAAAGCTACACCTCTCTAGTTGTGTTAATGGACCACTGCCTCAATCCCTTCCTCTGGGACTCCCCCTTCCGCCCCCACCATCCCAGTCCAGTCCTTCCAGCCCCCTCCCCCGGGCTGGTGTCTGAACTCCACCTACGCCTTGGGTGTCTGTACGTCCTTTTCTGAAGCTCCATCTCAAGACCTGTGACCCTCAGGGCCCCCAGATCCCTTGCGGAGACGCCGTTGTGGGTCTTGCTTGCCCATCATCTTTTTGGGAAAACTCCCTTCTCCCATTCCACGTGTTTCTAGTAGGGTCGTTGGTCATGGCCGTTTCTTTGCCTTTCCTCCACTGAACCCCTTGTCCAGCGCACTCCCCGCACCCATATTCTTGACCAAGAAACACTGTGCAGAAGGAGGATCGAGCAGTTTGGGTGGCAAACTCTGGAAAGAGAGTGGAAGGTGACATTGCTCCTCTAGCCTGAGCATTGGGCTGGACGGTTATGGGCTGAACATGGTTTGAGGGGGAAATGACGAGCGTTGGCTTTCAGCGGCTCCGAAGTGAGGTCTTAGGAGGGCTGGCTTAGGGCTGAAGGGAGCGTCTGGAGGCAGGGAGACCTGGGGAGAGATAATAATTGATCCTGGGGGGAGAGAGACGAAAGTGACACTGTGAACCAGCCACTTCTGAGTTCTCAGGTTCACAGCAAATGCCAGGTTCCACAGAGCCCCGATTTCAAAGGTGGGCCTGGAGCTGTTAGGGAGCAGAAACCAGGGAGAGGTCAGTATTGTGCAGTGTGGAAGGGAGAGAATTTGAGTTCCCGTGGGTGGTTCAGAGGTGAGGGGTGACAGAAAGCTGGAAGCAGGCGGGCAGTGGGGCCAGAGACCCGCCATCGCCTGGGGGGGTCCCATGTGGAGCAGGGTGCTGGGTGAAGAGTCCCTGCTGACGCAGGAGCCGAGGAAGCTGGAGTTCAAGATGTACAACGTTCCGGTTTAACGTCTCTGCTTTGCTCCACCCACCTAAAGCTTTCGGTTTCTCCTAACCACACAGATTTCTTTTTTTCCCCCTTAATGTTTATTTATTTTTGAGAGAGAGAGAGAGAGAGAGAGAGACAGAGCATGAGTGGGGGAAGGGCAAAGAGAGAGGGAGACACAGAATCCGAAGCAGCCTCCAGGCTCTGAGCTGTCAGCCCAGAGCCCGATGGGACCCAGGAGCTGTGAGATCATGACCTGAGCCGAAATCGGATGCTTAACCGACTGAGCCACCCAGGCGTCCCACCTAAGCCCACAGACTTCTTGGTGCTGTTTCTTAGTTGTTGTTTTTAGAAGGAAATTGAGGGAGGGTCTGAGTGTTGATATTTTCAGCAAAGGAGAGCATCCAAGACATGGTGAGATGCGAGCACCAAGGGGCTCCAGCTGACAGGTGGGTGTCGCTCGTGCGTCATCTGCCTCAAGTGGGAACTCACCAACCGGTTGGTTCTGAAGCCTCCTCCCGTGGTTGCATCCCACCCCCCGTGGAGGTGCTCAGCAGTGTGTGTGCACTGGCCGATTGCCTCAAAAAGGCTTCCTGGTGAGAAGGCCCCAAATGACGCACCTTCCAGCTCGGCCTGGCGGCCGGGCCTTGGCAATGCTGTTCCAAAGATAGCACAGAAATTGCCCATCGCCACTTTGAGATCACAGTAAGGGAATTGACTCACTAAAAGAGGCAAGGTTCACTCGGCAGCTTCAAAAACATTTTTTCCCAGCCAAGTTTCTGTTCTGCTAGCGGTTCTTGCTGGTGACCTAGAAGCGGCCAGGGCCCCAGGGAATGGCGCTGTCTAAACTTCCTCCTGTTTACTGGCCTGCCCTCCCCCTCCCCCTCGCATCACCACCGGGCACTTGTGCTTCCCAGCAGCCTTTGCAGGCCTGCCCTTCCTGCACCCCGCAGCCCTGCTCGGACCCTCATCCTATCGGATGCAGGCCCGCAGCTGGAGGGCAGCCAATCACAGCCATGAATGTTGGCACCCGGCTTAAATCCACACCGGCCTCCCTCCTCCCTGCAGCGGGCCCAGTCTGGTCTTCCTGTTCTAACTTCTCTCTCTGTTTTGGCCAAGGTGCTTGTGCAGACTTCCTTGGTCCAGACCATACGCCGCCGGCTGGGATTTGTGTTACCACATACATGCATTCTGAGCTTCGTGGACTTGTGCTCTGGAAATGTTGTCTGTAAATTGATTTTGCTTTTGCACGCTGGGTTTGTTTGACCCATTAACAAATGCACATCACCCCCCTCCCCCATCTCAGCTTTAAGAAAACCCAGAGTCCCCTTTTCCTTTTATTTGAACAGAAGTGATTAGTTGTCCAGATCTGGCTCGGAGCAGGGCCAAGAACCCCCTCTTCTGTGCAGCAGTGAGTGCCCACATCCATTCAAAACCCTCTTGAAAACTCACACTCACCCCCCTTATCCCCATTATTTATTCGTTTACAGGAATATGGAAACCCACCGCGTGCCAGGGGCTAGGCTGGGTGCTAAGAGCGCAGTACTGTGAACAGCAGTCACCATGGCCCTGCCGTCCTGACCTTGGTGTCAGCAGGAGACATAAATAAGTCTGTTTAAATAACAATTTTAACCAGCGAATGTAATAGGAAAAGATGAGAACACCTAATACAGACATGGAGATTTAGCGAGAGTTTCTGGAAGAAATGCCATATGTGTGGGGCCTACACAATGTTGACATTAGGCGGTGAGTGCGGGCGGGTGTTGGCATTCACTACGGCCTTAAGCCACGCCATACACCTGTCACACAGGCAAATGCCATAATACCACCGCACGTAAGGAAACAGGGAAAGACGTTGGCTCAGTGGGTTTTCCATCTCTTGGTTCAAAGTCTTTTCTGCGGCAGCCTCTGAAAATTGAATTGAGGTGAACTGCTCATCACTTTTAGAGCCTGGACTTGGTAGACTCAAGACTTTTGACTCTGAGGAGTCAAGGCATGTCCAGTGTCCGAATGGACTGGCTCATCAGCCTGTGGGAAACTCCATTTGGAACTCCTCCAAGGTCAGCCTCATCCCTGAGCTCCACTTTCTGGACACTGACCGTAAACTTCCCATAAGATGAGGGCCTCAGGAATGCGTCTTGCAGGTGGGCAGACGGGGAAGGAGCACCTGTTGTTTATATACATGAAACCAAAGCCAATCGCTTTGGAAAATTCGGTTAAATTTGGAGTTATTTCACATGATACGAGGAGTAAATAACATTTATGGAGTGCTTGCTGTGTGCTGGGGGCCAGGATGCCTGATTTGTATGACGTCAGTCCATCCTATAACCACCTGGGGAGTGGGAACCACCGGCTCTCCAGTGCGGACACGAGGAGAATGAGGCACAGCCAGGCTGAGTGATGTGACCCGTGTCTGGTCAGTCACCAGGCAGGCGTGAGCCCGGGCTCCTGGCCCTGCTGTCTCTCAAGAGTATTACTTGCTCTTTGGTTTTTCCCGCACAGACCTGAGCTCCCTTCTCAGTCTCTGGGTTGAATCTTTCAGGTTAAAGGGTTCGGTCTGGGCAATCTGAGTGCTAGAAGAGTGAATGTGTGTGAACTGGTGCTTCACAGCTGCCTTGCCCTGTGAGGCCACAGGGTGGTGAGGCTGCAGATCTATTCTGGAGGCTTCTACATGCCCTCGAGTGGGTGGGTGGGTGGGAGCAGAAATCCAGCACACCTCCCACGTGGAGCCCAAAGGGGGCGCTTCTTTTCAGTTCTGCAGAGGCACCATGGCCTGCCCTGGCCTGCTGCCCTGCATTCCTGCATTGAAAAGCCTCCACCCTCCCCCTGGGATGCACCACTCTGTCTGGCCTGCCCTCAGGCACAGACCCACCTCCTTTTGCCTCCAGGCCTGTCCCATGTGGACCAGAGACTCGGCAGAGTCTACATGGTTCTCATTGCCCTACCCCAGACTCACACTCCACTGTCAGCCTCTAATATTGGGAGGTGGATTCAGGTTCCTGGGAGGGGGATTCCACCAAGAGCAGAGCGTTAGGGAAGGAGAAAGAATAGTAAGAACAGAGAGAGGAAGAAATATCATGGACTATCCATTGGAGGTCACTAAATGAAACCTTAAGAGAAGGGGGCCACGCATCCCAGACTGATAAAATTCGTGCCACTCAGCCCTTCCCAGCGAACGCGGGACATAAGTTGGACCTGTGGGGCCAGCAAACATTTACAGATAAACCTAGAGTGCTGTTTTTTTCTTAAATAATTTTTAAAAAATGTTTATTTATTTATGAGAGAGAGAGAGAGAGACAGAATCTGAAGCAGGCTGCAGGCTCCAGACTCTGAGCTATCAGCACAAAGCCGGACACAGGATCGAACTCCCAAACCGTGAGATCATGACCTGAGCCGAAGTCGGACACTTAATCAACTGAGCCACTCAGGCACCCTGAGCATTGGGTTTTCAATTTCCTCTAAGTTACCTGTAGGAAATATTAGATGACAGATATCCTTGGGAAGCTAGCTTCTCTGGCCAGAATAAGAAATAAGATGACATTTGTTACTTTTTACAGGATTTATTATGTTCCCACAATACAGGGATCCGTGTCAGGGTTCGTGCATGTGTGTCTGCTGGTGTGTCTGTACCAGTGTGTGACCGCGTGTGTTTGCATGTGTGCACATGGGGCTCTTTGCCTGCAGCATTAGGAAAGCCCAGTGTCAGCGCTGCTTTGGAAATACTATTCTTGCCCTGGCACAGTTGGGGACAAACGGGCACAGCAGGCTGTGACATGACTCTGTGTGGTTTGGGATTCCTTCAAGCACGTGCAGGCTTTCAGGCCGTTGGTTCCTTCCCTGTAGTCCCTGAGTACACGTGGGCCACGTGGGTAACACGATGTGGGGAGGTCCCATTCAAGGAAGTTGTAAAGCCTTCATTTCAAAGCAAATCTGGAAAACAAAGCCAACCAGCTGTGTCGTTGTGCTCCGGGATTCTCGTTTTCTGTTCCCTGAAGACTGACCCCGATTTGAGCGAGGTCACTTCCAGAGAAGGCAGGTGCCTCAGGCTGGCCACTGGGGGGGACACGGTACAGGGCATCCTAGAGAGCATCCTATAGTCACTTTACGTAATGGGATGTTAGCAGCCCCATTATATTTTGGGCTAGAGGGGGTTTTTATGATTCCTCTGGGCAAAGAGGAACCATCCAGTTAGAGTGGTGGCCTTTGGGGAAGGCTTGACATACACACGGAGATTTATACGCACACAGCGTGTGCTGGTAGTGCTGTTTAAATAAGGTGCTTATACTCATTCCTTAATAATGTCATTAAATCATTTAAGATATCTGGGAGCTAGCCAGTAAAGATCCAGGGATGAAAGGTCCAGCCCATGTTCTGAAGGAGTTCACAGAGAGCGAGAGAGTATTTAATTCAAGAGAAAGTTGCAACGAAGTGTGATTCACGATAACGGGAGGTTTCAGGTGTGGCGGAGCGGGTAGCAGGTGTGTGTGGGGGAGGGTGAAGCCAGCGGCGGTGAGGGGCCGTGGGTTCTTCTCCTGCTTCTCCCCAGGCCCCCTCTTTATTCACACCGGCCTGGGAACTGGTACGCAACTGATGAATCAGTTGAGAGGAGAGTGGTCATGAGTACAAGAAGGTCAATGTCAACGTTACTTGCCGGGGTTGGGGGTGGATCCCCCTCCTCCACCAGCAGGCTCTGCTGGATTGTGATCTGACAGAGAAAAGCACTGACTGCAAATGGGTGTGGCTGTTAGTGAATATTAAAGTGACTCCGCGAGTGAGAACGTGGATACTAAGGATCGTGACAAGAACAGCTGTCATGTATGTGGTCTGCGGGAGGGCAGGTGCCGTGGGAAGGACTCTGCATCCCTCACCTCATTCCGTCCCCACTCATCCTTGTCCCCAGTCTTTAGTTGAAAAAATTGCACCTCAGCAGGGACAACGGGTAGCAAAGCTTCAGGTGTCTGTGTCTCAAAGGCCTGAGTCATTTCCACTGTCCCCCCAACACCCACGGCAGACAGACTATGCACATCCAGTTGTAACCGCCTCTTGGAGAGTGATCAAAATCAACTCCTTGTCCGCTCTGCCCCCCTCCCACCCGCCCGATGGGACACATTCTTGTCTTGCTCCTCGTGGAGGCTGAGATGGGCTTTTCTAGCACCCACGTATCATACAGAACACCCTGCTCACTTTATGTCCTGAAGGTTTCTTTTCTTTTCCTTTTTAAAATTTTTAAATGTTTTATTTATTTTTGAGAGAGAGAGAGTGAGAGAGAGAGAGAGCAAGGGAGGATCAGAGAGAGGGAGACACAGAATCGGAAGCAAGCTCCAAGCTTGGAGCTGTCAGCACAGAGCCCAATGTGGGGCTCGAACCCACGAACCGTGAGATCATGACCTGAGCCGAAGTCAGACACTTAACCAACTGAGCCACCCAGGTGCCCCAGGATTCTTATTTCCGTAATGGGATGTTCCATCCGGCGTAAGGGTTCGAACGGCAGACCTCCCTAACGGCATACTTCTGCCGTGCTCCCCCTCCAGCCGGGTCTGCTGCTGATTGCAGGCTGGTCGTGGGACAGGCTGGGCCGTCAGCTTCACCCCCATTTCTCTGCCTTTTGCCTCCCCCTGTGTGGTAAGACGTTTCTGACCCTTCCAGGGTTCAAGTGGTGGAGGGAGGAGGGGTCACGAAAAGACAAAAGGATTTCCTGGTTAAGTCCTATCTTGAACGTGATGCTACATCATAAGGTTGCGTGAAAAGAATATCATTTTAGCACCAAAAAAAAAAAAAGTCAGATTTGTTTCATTTTGGAGGATCGCTGGGAAATAGTAATGATCCCTAAAACTAGCTGAGCTCATTTTCTGTGCTGCGCAAACACAGGCACTATCAGAAGTGGCTATGATTACTTTTTCCCATTTTATTGTTAGGGAAACTGAGGCTCTCAGAGTAACCTATTGAGGTCGGATAGCTCATCACGTGGGAGACAGGGATTCGAGCCCAGAGAATCGAACTTTAGAACTTGGTCTCTTAACCTCTGTGCTGTTTGAAGTCGGATATCTATCAGAGAGGATAGATATTATTTATTATTCCTTGCCAACTTGACAATTTGCCTTCTTTCTTATTCTAGGAAATATTGCCAGACTGGATAGTATTTCCTTTTAATAGCTGTACCAAAGCAAAGTTAATGAAAATGTGTAACCTGAAAAAAGAAAACCCACTTTCTGAAATTGTACTAATTTATGATCATAAAGGGAACTCTTGTGTTTGAAAATAACCAGCAACTCAATTGGATGGTGTGTAAAGAATTAGGAAAACAAAACAAATCTCTAGGGAACTAATTTGTGTAACTAGAAACTGTCTCGAGAAAATTATTTCTTGCATTGCGTGACATTCGGGAGCATATTTCAGACAGTCAAATTTACACCCAGAAATAATTTGTTGTAGGAAATAAGACACCCTTCCCTCAACGCGTGGCTTGCAGAGAGGAGTATATCACTGATAACGGTTCTCACATGTGAAGCGTTTATGTCAGTTGCTGTTATTTGTCCTTTTCCTGATGCTGTAGTTTACTGGTGCTCACATAACTCTGGAACACTTTTACCCATTACCGTTTCCCAAAAGCATTTTTAGTTCAAGAGATTGGGGGATTTGGGGTGGAAGTGAGCATTTTGGAGTGGGTGCCTTGTGTAGACCAGTCTTCATCCCTTTGTCTACACCGCCCCCTCTGTATGGTCCATCTCCACCATCTCCACCTGTTGAACTCCTACTCAACCTACAAAGCCCACACAGACTGTCACCTCTTCATGGAAGCCTTCCTAATCCCCACAACCAGATGTGTCGTCTGCCTCCATTGGACCACGGAGGGTTTTATAATTCACCTTAGCATCTTTTTCCCTTGTGTGAGAGTCAGCCTATCTTTGTCCTAATTAGAGAGTCATTACTTAGAGGGTCCAGCTCAGGAGCAGAGGGTGCCAAACTCAGGCCCACAGGCCAGATTTATCCCACTGCCTATTTTTGTGCAGCCCTTGGGATAGGAATGATTTATATATATCTTAATGGTGAAGAAAAAGTTAATAATATTTCATGATACAGGAAAATGGTATCCAGCTCAGGTTCCATTGTCCAAAATTTAATTTTCATTGGAACACAGCCATGCTTATTTGTTTAGGTGTTGTCTATGGCTGCTTTTGCACAAATACAGCCTTGTCGAGTAGCAATGCCACCGGCCGTTGGGCCCACAGAGCCTGAAGTGTTTTCTGTGAGACCCTTTTCGTTGGCTGACTTTTGCTTTAGAGGAGGGTTCCATCCGCGTAACCTGGCTGACCTTTGCTTTAGAGGAGGGTTCCATCCGCGTAACCTGGAGGGCTCCGTAAGCCAGACTGTTGGGCCCCACCCTGGTATTTCTGATTCGGAAGTTCTGAGGTGGGTCCTGAGAATCTGCATCTCTAACAAGTTCCCCGGTGACCCTTCCGCTGCTGGTCGGGATGCACAGTTTGAGAACCACTGGGCTGGGTAATGGATGAAGTCACAGATACATCTTTAACTAATTTGTCATTTATCAAGCCGCTAACCACTGTGGACCTAAGTTCTTTCATCTGTAAAATGGGGCTCATGACAACTTGGTCAAGTTCTATGATGTCTGTCAGAGTTCCTGGAACATGTGGTAGGAATTCTTTCCCGTTTTCCCTCCCCTCCTTCCTTCTATTCCTTCTCCCCACCCCTTCCGAGAAGGAACTGTACGTGTTTTCTCACTGACTCTGTCTGAGTCGCCTTTCTCCATGAGGCTGCCTGGGAATTTTACAGCAGTGGACGACTCGTGATGTGTCTCCTTCCAATAAAATCCTTGTCACGTAGCTCAGACAAGTCAGGCTGGGGAAAAATCATTCGTCTCTAGTTTGCTTAAGCATGGACCATGCATCAGTTTCTCCACTAAGGAACAAAGTTAAGATGAAGATTTCAAAAAAAAAAAGATCGTCTGTCTATTTCGCAGAAGTTTTCAGGATAAAGGCGGAGGACAGTGTTTAAAAAATTCATGGTTGCCCTTTACTTAATTGTAATCAGGTGGTTTTGTCTTTCTTCCCAGAAGGAATGAGAAAGGGCAAGTGCTTTAGGAACAAAACCATGCTGGCATCTTTCAGGAACCAGATAGGAGTGCCCCCAAAGAACTGTAGGTGATTGGAAAGGAGTTTTGTTTTTTTCTTGAGCCTGGTTGTAAGACCACGGATAAATTAAGCACAAAAAAAAAATACCAAGTTTTCCCTGGGAAGATTTTTCTTTGAAATGTAGCCATTCCTGCTTCATAAAAGTGTTATGAGAATCAAGTGAGATAATTAATGTAATTGTATTTGAAAATTATAAAGTACTGTATAAATGCGAGGGAAATCAGGTTTCCCACATTAAGTCGCAATGTAATTAGGGGAGAAAGAGCGCAATTTCTTGGATGAATAGCAGAGGCTGCAGAGGATTAGGGGGGTGCTGGAGGACCCCACTTCTTTCCGTCTTAGCCCCGGGGAACGTATGCACCTTAATTTACCTGTTAAGCTAATTATAGAGAAGGCCTTTTAACCTTCTTGTTCTCAAATTTCTTACTTTTTTTCTCAACATGTGGCAGAACTTGAAAGATGAGTGAACTTCACGGTTTCCCTCCACCAGGGCATAAAACCTCAGTCGTTTTGCTCCCTTTAACGCCAGTTAGAACGGGTACTTTTCCACTTTCCTGTTTTGCCTTAGTGCCCCCCTCCCACGAGCTCTTTGACTTCTTCCGCTATAGTGACGTTTGCACATCATGTTTATACATGTTCAGTAACCTCCTTCTACTGAGAGAAACATGTTTTCCAGCACTGGCGGGCTGGTGTATGCTTACCAACCAGCTCTCCGGGAGCATGTATGGAGGTGTGTTCTCAACATGACTGATTTAAAGGATGACAGACAACAGAATGTTCCTCATTGTAAATGCCATAGAGCCATCTGATTTTCACCGGATGCTTTGTTGACTTCTGTTGAATTCTTGTATCCGTAACTAACCTAGGGTTGCCACTGCCACCGATCAGTAAGTGTAACTTTGACATAAATCCAAAACTTGGTTGGTCCTTTATGTTTACTAGTAAGATACAACTGACAGATGGAGGAGATGTTTGTCCATGATATGAGTGACTCCTTTGCCGAATTGGATAATAGCATTGAATACTGGAAAACTTTTTTTTTAGTTTTTTTTATGGAATTATGATTACAGAAACAATATGCATTTAATTTTATTTGCGTGATTGTTATTTGCATTTTCTCTGTCACTTTCTTAAGCCTAGATGATCAACAGAATGATGAAAAGTCCAGATTTGCAACATTTACCAATTTCTGTGGTGTAAATACTCCTTTTGCTATGAACTTGAGCTCTGACTTGGGACAGACTGATTATCGGGCTCCCCCTGGCTTGCCCTCACTTCAAGTGTCTGCCCTCCAAGTTGGGAGTATCAGCTAAATTTTTAACGTTTGCTACCTATTCTGTGCTAATTTTACTTCTTTTTGCTTATTTCTTTCAACTTTAGGGATGGGATTTTGGATGTCATTCTTAGGAGTTTCTCATATTTTAAACATTGCAGAAAATTTTAAGCATTGTATATAGAGAGAAAAATGAAAAGCAGTCATAATCCAATTTCTCAAGATGTTGATATAGTTCTATTGGTTGCTTTTTTGATGCACTCAGATGTAAATCTCACACTTCCTTTCTTTAACCAAATTAAGACCATCATATACATTCATTTTTAAAGCAGTTTTTAAAATCAAAGTATGCCATACATGCTGCAAAGTGCACAGATAAATAAACGGTAGCTATGTGAAAATACCCCCATAAACACTACCTAGGTAAGGTGGTGGGATTCAGAGAGGTAGCGGCCTCTCTGAAACCCCTCGTCAAGCCCCCTACAAATTTGTGTCCTCGCCCTTTTGTCCAAAGTTAAAGGCGATCCTATCATCCGTCATAAGTTCATTTTGTGATTATGAGGCTTCACTTTATGACTAGAAGCATGTGTAATATCTCCTTCTGTATCTGGTTTCCCTTAGCATTATGTTTGAGATTCATTTCTGTTGTTGTATGTAGAATTTATGCATTTGCACAGAAGATTTTTTTTCTCATTATATGAATCTACCATCATCTACTTATCCACTCCTCTTTTGACGGATGTCTGGGTTGGTTCCAGTTTGGGTCTATTTCGAAGGATGTTGTTATGAACATTCTTTTAATATGTCGGTTAGCGCATATGTGCCCTCATTTCCATTGGGTAATCACTAGGAGTGAAGTTTCTGCTCAGACATCTATCTGCAGGTGTCAGCTGTGGGTCACGTATCTCCAGGTTCAGGAGGTGACGCCAGGCTGCTTTCCTCAGTGCTGGTGACCGTTTATACTTCCATCGATGATGTAGGACACTTCCCGTTACCTCCCATCCTCACCAACACGTGACATTGTCCTTGTGCTTTTGAACTTTTTAAAACACATCACACTGTGCTTATTTGTGTTATTGTCTTATTGTTATTTCTTTGTGTTATTATTATTTGTTTCATTATTTTTAATGGCCATATGCAGTTTATGGGGTAGAGCAGGGATCAACAGACTTTTCTCTAAAGGGCCAGAGAGTGAATATCTTCAGCTTTGTAGGCCACACAGTCTGTTGCAATGACTCAACTCTGCCATTGTAGCACAGAGGCAGCTACATATAACATGTAAATGAATGAGTGTGGGTGGCTGTGTCCCAATAAAACTTTATTTATAAAAACAAGTAGTGGGCCAGTCTTGGCCCTTGAGCCATAGTTTGCAAACCTCCGGTATTTAGTTTCCTGATTATAATACTTTTCAAACTTGCTTTTAACCAGAAAAAATACTTAAACCTGCAAAAAACATTATCTATGTGTTTAATACCTACTATAAGCCAAACACTGTGCTTGGTTTTGGGAATCTCATTGTTATATCACTTGCAGACAAATTCTTCTTGGACCTTATGTTCTAGTTAGGGTAGACTGATGATTACTATCCTTGCCCTCCAACAAAAAAAGTGAACCTTTAAAAAAATTTTTTTAATGTTTATTTATTTTTGAGAGAGAGATAGAATATGAGGGAGAGAAAGAGGGAGACACAGAATCTGAAGGAGGCTCCAGGCGCTGAGCTGTTTGCACAGAGCCCGACGCAGGGCTTGAACTCACGAACCACGAGATCATGACCTGAGCTGAAGTCTGACACGCAACCGTCTGAGCCACCCTGGTGCTCCTCAAAAAAGTGAATCTTAACTGAAACTCACTATGTAAAACAGATAAAAGCAGAACTGTTTGACTCAGATATCCAGAACTCAAGAGTCCTAACAACTTGGCCACTTTCCTGCCCCATTGGTTCTCTGGGTGTTCAGTGCTAGGGCTCTACTGATCACGGCTTGAAAACCATGACTAGACTATCAATTGTATAGCATGTTAACAGTCTTTTGCCATTATGTCACTGCTTTGAGTTTTTTTGTACATAAATCTTTGATCAGATTATTTTCCACAGTAGATTTCTAGCAGAGGATTTATGAGGTCAAAGGATGTAACATTTTGAAGGCTGTTGCTCTATTTTGCCAAAACATTTTTCAGTTTGCACCGCCATAATAGTATGATAGGAGTTGTACCTCACCTTTGGCAAGATCCAGTATTGGCATTTAAAAAGCATTTGCAAATTTTATAGGTGAAAAATATTATCTTATTGTTTCATTTACATTTCTTTGATTAGTTGAGTGCCAAGCATTTTTTCATATTTATTAATCATTTGCATTTCCACCCTCTGAATTAATGAGAATAGGACATTTTGAGCATACTTGAAATACTTTATTTATTTATTTATTTATTTTTTATGTTTTTTATTTATTTTTGAGAGACAGACAGCGCGAGCAAGGGAGGGTCAGAGAGAGAGAGAGAGAGATACAGAATCTGAAGCAGGCTCCAGGCTCTGAGCTAGCTGTCAGCACAGAGCCTGATGCGGGGCTCAAACCCACGAACCATGAGATCATGACCTGAACCGAAGCCTGACACTTAACCAACTGAGCCACCCAGGCACCCCTTGAAATAGTTTTGAAAAGAAATGAGCAAACCACCGCCCCCCCCCCCGCCCCAGATACCAGACTTTGAGCTAGAATGAAGTCATCATCAAGAAAAGCCCATTTCTGTAGAACTCCCTTTGTTATCCAAGCCTGTCTCCTACTCTAGAAATATTACTGTTCTTCATTTGATAAACTATAATATTTTTTCTAATGTTTAAAACACTATTTGGAACTTTACGGGTACAGATTGAAGTGTGAGAGAGAAGCAGCATGGTATCAGATGGTGAAGAGTTAAACTAGATGGAATAAAAGTAGCCAGGTAGTGTGATGGTCTGAATGTTTGTGTCCCCCACCCCCTTACAAATTCATATGCTGAAGCCTACACCCCCAGTGTTATGGTATTTGGCAGTTGGATATTCAGGAGGTAATTTGGTCATGGGGGTGGACATTCTCGAATTGGATTAGTGCCCATTTAAGAAGACATATGCGGGGTGCCTGGGTGGCTCAGTTGAGTGTCCAACTTCAGTTCAGGTCATGTTCTCACAGTTCATGAGTTCAAGACCCAGAGCCTGCTTCAGATCCTCTGTCCCTCCCGGCCTCCCCTCTTTGTCCCTTCCCTGCTCATGCTTTCTTTCAAAAATGAATAAACATTAAAAAAAAAACAAGAAGAGATATCAGAGAGATGATCTCTCTCTGCTCTCCACCCTTTGAGGATTCAAGGTGAATCTTGTCTGTAAGGAAGCAGGAATGCCTTCACCAGACAGTGGGTCTTCCTGCACCTCGATCTTGGCCTAACCAGCCTCCAAAACTGTATGAAATAAGTTTTTGTTGCTTAAGCCATCCAGCCTATGGTATTCTGACTGGAATAGAAATCTGTATTCATCCATGTAGCTTATAATAAAAAGACTAAGAAAGAGAGTTATCATAAGATATTAGCTCACACTTCTGGAGACAGAGAAGTCCCATAATCAGCCGTCCGCAAGCTGGAGACCCAGAAAAGCTGGTGGTGTAGTCCGAATGCCTGAGAGCCAGAGAGCTGAGGGTATAGGTTCAAGTCCGAATCCAAAGTCCGGAGAATGAGGAGCATGGGAGCCGGAGAAGATCCATGTTTTAGCTGAAGCAGTGAGGCAGAGAGTGAACCCCACCTTCCTCCACCGTTTTGTTCTATTGAAAGATTGCACACAAAGAACTCACATCTTTTCAAGCTTCAATAGTAAATATTCTGCTATTATGTATTAAATACTGCATGGTTTGCCCACAATTGACTGGGCGGTGCCCACACACAGTGGGGCCGCTGACTGCTCCGCTACCCTCTCAGCACACGCTTCCCTCCATCTGCGTCACCCTACCTGTTTCATTCCTGCTTCCGGCTCAGAGTTCTTGAACATCCTTGGGGAAGCCTCCCCCGATCCCTGAGGTTCGGTCAAGGTCCCAGTTCTGTGAACTCCTGCCCCTCCGCTTCTCTGGCATCATCACGATGGTAATTAAATAACCATTTGCGCAGTTCAACCTTTCATGTCTGTGTTATGGTTTCCATGTCAATTAGGGGAGAAACCATTGGCAGGCAGAGTCAGAGCAGTTTCACTGGCCACCTATGATGCCTCACACCCTCCCCGTAAGCTAACATCCCAGTCCAAATACTGAAGGAGGGGAGAGAGAGCAAGCGAGCAAACGGAAGAGAGAGATGGAGAGGGACTCATGTATATATTTTCAAGCTGAATTTTTCTTTTCCTCTCACTGATTCTGACCCTGATGGCAAAAACGTTATCATGGGTGACAAGATATATTATCTTATTATTGCTACCTTTGTCCTTAGTTCTGGGACATCCCTTCCCTCCACCTTCTTGTGAGCTTTAGGCTCTCTGTATTCAGCATCTGCCCTGAGATGACAAAGAAACTGGGTTTTAAACCTCCTAGTGCTTGATAATGTCCCACCCATTATTTCCAAAAGGTGTGTGGGAAACCATCACTAAGGGAAAGGTGACAAGCCATAGGGTTATCACCTGGTGACTGTGTTCACCAGATAAAAGAAACACAAGGTGGAAGGGGGGGGGGTATTGAAGCATGACCTAATCCTGGGGTTGCTGGGACTAGACCCCTGATGCCTAGCTGTAGAGTGTTTCACCAGTTATCCCAAAGTCATCAGCTCATTCCAGGAGGCCAGAGATATAATCCCATGAGTGTAGGGGCCCTGGGGGTCTTGCCTACTGCCCTGTCTTAGTGTCCTCATGGTAGTCTAGCTCATAAGTTTGTACCCAGTAAGTATTTGTTAGGTGTGTGGAGGAATTAAATTTTTATTCCATTTAAATGTTTACTTATTTATTCTGGGAGAGAGAGAGAGAGAGAGAGAGAGAGAGAAGGAGAATCTCAAGCAGGCTCTGCACTATCAGCCCAGAACATGATGTGGGGCTTAGTCTCACAAATGGTAAGATCATGACCTGAGCCAAAATCAAGAGTCAGACCAAGTGAGCCACCCAGGTGCCCCGATTTTCCATTTCAAATTTATTTTAGTGTAGACCATGATCTAGAGAACCAGCCTTATTGTCCCCACCAGCGATCTGTCTGTAACTTCAGTGGTGAATGTCCAATAATTTATCCTTTTCGTATTGACTTAAACCACTACCCTTACTGTATACTAACATCATATCTGCACTTGGTGCCTTCCGTACTTTGCTATTCTGTTTGTGAATCTGTTGGTCTATTTGATCCCATTACCATCACCCTTTTAGAAATTGTCCCTGATTATGTTTTTCCAATAGCCAATAGTAAGTTTATATGTTTTTATAGAAGGGTCTTATTTTGATAGATTGTGCAAAAAGATAGTGTGTGAATATCCTTAAAGCTGAGAGCCCAAATCACAGAATATTATAAAACTGCATTCTGTTAATACTCTCCGGTTAATGGATACAGCACAACTAGTCATCTTGTTTTCAGTTGTGATATCCAATTTTAAAATTAAAAAATACAGAATATACTAAAAGTACACTCTACTGAAGGTGTCTGTTTACTAGGTTAACAGAACTTTCAGCCGCTCACAGTAATGTCCTTTTCTTTCTCTGGACAATTGTGAGTGAGATGGAAGAATCTTGATCTTCTGGTCTTCTAGAGAAGACTAGGGAGCAAAAGAAATTGTAGAATACATTATGCATTTCTGGAACGGCCCCTCCTTCCTCATTACTAATTTTCAAAATCTTCTTGGCTATTCTCACTCTTTTATTATTCCTGATAAACCTTACAATTATTGTGTCAAATTCTGAAAGGGAAATCCTGCTGATATTTTGACTAGAATTGAATTACGTTCAAAGATTAATTTGGGGAATTTTCAGGTCTTTGAAATATTGAATGTTTTCATCCAGGAGCATGATACGCTTTTTTTTTTCTTACTCTGTTGTCTTTGATGCCATTTAATAACATTTTTAGTTTCATATGAGTCATGCATCCTCCCTCTGTTCCTGCCTCTCTTCTTCCCTCCTTCCTTGTCTCTCATCTCGATTGTAAGTGGATGTTTTACCCCCCCCCCCACTAACTTTTCAAAACGAGCTGTTTATTTAAAAAATAATTATCGGGGCATCTGAGTGGCTCAGTCGGTTAAGTGTTCGCCTTCAGCTCAGGTCATGATCTCAAGGTTCGTGGGTTCAATCCCCATGTCAGGCTCTGTGCTGACAGTTTGGAGCCTGGAGCCTACTTCAAATTCTGTGTCTCCCTCTCTCTCGGTCCCTCCCCCACTCGTGCTCTGTCTCTCCCACTCAAAAATAAACGAACATTACAAATATTTAATAAAATTAAAAATAATTATCAAGTGCTTGCAGAGTCCCAGCTTCATTCTGAGTAATTCAAGCCATTTATTTAAATGCTGTAAAATAAACAAAATGTAAAATTTACCATTTGAGGCATTTTTTAAGTGGATAGTTTAGTGGAATTAGGTATATTCACATTGTTGCCAACCACCGCTGCTAACCATCTTCATAACTGTTTCCTGGTCCCAAACTGAAACTCTGCATCAAGCCATTGTCCTTTGAGTAACCAGTGTGATCAGACATTTTAGAAAACTCTGCTGTTAGTTTCAATCATTTCACAATGGATTTTTTGGTCTATTTTCAAGATATATACTTGTCTTGCATGCAAATACAGATAAGTCTGTCTCTTTTTTTAGGCAAAGTCTCATTTACTTTTCTTGCATTATTACCGTGGTACATGCAGCTTCTACCATAATCCTAAATAGTGCAAGTGATTATGGGCATCTTTGTCTTGTCTATCGTAATGATATTGCCTTTAGTGGTTTTTAATCTTTTAAAACATGTTTATTTTTGAAAACGAGAGAGAGCGAGAGAGCACATGCTCAAGTGGGACGGGCAGAAAGAGGGGGGACAGAGGATCTGAAGTGGGTCCCATGCTGACAGCAGAGAGCCCAATGTGGGCTTGAACTCAGGAGCTGCAAGACCATGACTTGAGCCAGAGTTGGACACTTAACCGACTGAGCCACTCAGGCACCCTAGCATTTTTTAAAATAATAGGTATACTGTTATTTGGTTGCTTACCATTTGATAGGGATATTCTGTGCTAAATTATAGAAATATATTTCAATCCCTGTTTTGTTGGGAAATTTTTTATTAATTGGGGATAGATGCTCTATTTTATAAGATACTTTTCTACCTTTATTGAAACAGACAATTTTTTTTACTATTTAGTGCTAATATGGAACTATTTTTGCATTCTTAAACTTTATTTTGTTGTAGCTATGATTCTCTTAATATGCTGCCTTGTTAGGTTTGTTTAAATGTTATTTGGATTTTTATAGTTCTACTTAAAAGTGAGGGTTCTGAGAGAGGAATTTTATTTTTTTATTCTTAAAGTTTCCTCCTTGTATCTTGTCTCTCTCATTTCTTTTTAAATTTTATCTTCTGCTTAATTGGCCATTCCCAAGAACTAGTTCCCAGATGTATGAGTTCTATTATATTTTCTATGTATTAGTTTCTCCTTATTATAATTATTTACTTCTTTTCTTATAGGTGCATAGCTTCATATGTTGAATGTTTTTATTATTTCTTGTTAAATAAGGAAAGCATTTAAGACTATGAATGTTCATCTGAATACAGCTTTGACTGCATTCTATGAAATGTGCTATTTGTTGTGGTTGGAGCTGTTTTCTAAACTGTCTCAAGATATAGATTTTACTTCCAACCTGACCCAAGAGCTATTTTGTAGAAGGTTTAAAATTTTCTGGTGCCAGAGTGGTGAGAACGCAGGCCTGTACAAATTCTATTTTTGAAAAATTTCTGAGATTTTCTTTGTAGATGAATAGAAGATGGATATTTTCTAGCTATACCTAATTTCTTTAAAACAGGAGTCTGTGAGTTTACTTTTGTTTGACAGTTCTTCCTTGAAATTTTTATAGCAATTGCTTTACATATTTTGATGCCAGTACATAAAGGGTCTTAAACATTGCATGTTTATTGGTTCTGCCTTTACCAGGTGGTTGCATTTTGTATAAAGGCAGTGCTCCTGAAGACCTTGCAAATCAAAGACTGATTTCCCATTGGAGTAAATGTAAAGTGTGTGGGAGAGGGTATTCTTAATGTGCACAAATCATTAAGCATTGCGGTGTATTTTTGCTTTAATGATTCTTTGTTTTTTCAGTGTTTTTCTGATACATTTTTCCAAAGGTGTTGTTTATCATAATGGCTTGTTTTTAAGTTTATTTACTTATTTTGAGAGAGAGAGAGAGGAGAGAAGGGGAGGGGCAGAGAGAGAGGGAGAGAGAGAGAGAATCCAAAGCAGACTCCAGGCTCTGTGCTGTCAGCACAGGGCCTGATGCAGGGCTTGAACTCACAGACTATGAGATCATGACTTGAGCTGAAATCAAGAGTCACATGCTTAAGTAACTGAGCCACCCATTTGCTCCTAGCTTCCATTTTAAAGTTTTTTGGGGTTACTATTGGTATTATTATTTAACATTCTTATAAATATACAAATAGCTTAACATTCAAGTTTAACAATTACTTTTTATTATGACTATTATTTTTACTGTGTATTATAGTAAAGTAATAAGTACCCACTAAAATCATCTGCAGAACGTCTACATGTAACAGCAATATGGCTCCCGGGATAATGACAAACATGGTGCCATCATATGGCAACACCAATCATCATCCTTTCCATCATCACTGTCAACACAAACACTATGTAATATGCATGCCGGGCTGTGTTCTAAGTACTTTAAGTAGATTAACTCATTTAATACTCGTGACATCGTATAAGATGGTGATTATTATGATTTCCACTTCATAGATGAAGAAACCAAGACACAGGTAGATAAAGCAACTCGTCCAGGTTACACAGTTTGTAAATGGTGTCACTTGTAAATGGCAGGATTAAAACCCAGACAGCCTGGCTCTGAAGTTCCGACTCCTAAGTACCATGCTGTTCTGTCTTCTCACTGTTTACAATTCACTTGGTTGGAAAGCTCTGTAATATTGCTATTTTTCAAGCACTGAAAATGCTGGGCTTTGTATTACTTCAAAATTTGCACATAAAGTACACTTTTCTTTTTTTATTAGTTTAAAAAATTTTTAATTTAAATTTTAGTTAGCCAACATACACTGCAATATTGATTTCAAGTTCCAGTGCAATATGCGATTCAGTGATTCACCACGTACATACAACACCCAGTGCTCAAAAAGTACAATTTTCTTAAGATGTTTATATCCTACTATTTAACTTACCTAATTCAAAACCACACACAAGGTAACTATACTGTTTTTGCTAAATTGCATTACAGAAAGCTTGCCTGCATTTGTATCTATATTATAATCTTACTACCATTATTAAAAAGAGATCTTTGTCAGCAAGGGGAAATGTAAAATGACCTGTTGTTTTCATTTGCATCTCTTATTGAATTAAAAATAGCTTTTTTTGACCTTTAGCGTCTCTTCTGTAGACTTCCTGCATATGTCAATTTTTCTTCTGGGCTTTGAGTATTTTGCTCTTTGATTTCTGAAAATTCTTTCAATTTTAAAGATGTCAACCAATCCTTCAAATTTAAAGCACCATGACCTAATAGTACAGTTGTGTTCAGTATGGTTCTGAATTATGTTTGTTGTCATTCTTTTGCCTTCATTTCTGAATTTTCTTTCTGAGTTTTTACTCAGTTAATAGAAAATTTACATTTTTATGTTATCAAGTCAGTTGCTGATTCCCTTTGTGATTTATGACACAGGCATTCCTCCTACCTCAAGAGGTTGATGAATGTTTAATAATACTTGTTCTCTTTTTTTAGTGGTACGATTTTGTTTCCTTTAACTCTTTATTCCAGCTGGGATTTCTGTTTGTGTGTGGAAAGGAGAAATTCTTAAAGTGAATCCTTACACTCCACTTGTAGTTGTTAGCTCATTGTGCTAGTGGAATGTATTAAAATCACTAGATCTGATACTAGATACACCTTTAATTAAATTGATGTACATGGTAGATCCCTTTTCTCAATGATTGGTTCTGTTCTACAATTCACTTTGTCTATTTTCATGTAATATCACACTGTTTATTTCACCCTGAGATAGCGGTTAGGGCTGGTCTGACTCCGTAGGTATTACTATTTAAAAAAAATTTTTTTTTAATTTATTTTTGAGAGACAGAGACAGTGCTAGCAGGGGAGGATCAGAGAGAGAGGGAGGTACAGAATCTGAAACAGGCTCTCGGCTCTGAGCTAGCTGTCGACACAGAGCCTGACATGGTGCTCGAACCCACAAACCGTGAGATCATGACCTGAGCCGAAGTCTGACGCTCAGCTGACTGAGCCACCCAGTCGCCCCTCCATCGGTATTATTTGACAGCCATATCTATTTATTCTCTCACTTTTATTTAAAAGTCAGGTTGCAAAGGCATTTAGAGCACGGGCTCTGGATCCAGCCTTCTCAAGTTTAAAACCCAAAAACCTTGGGCAGGTTACTTAACCTCTCTCTCTGCCTTAGTTTCCTCACTTGCAAACAACAGTAGGTATCTTCTATGCGAACATTGGTAGTATCTCCTTCATGCGGCGATGGTGAGGGTTCATGGAGCCACAGCAACCCGGCCCGTGCTAGAGCTGCACACTGCTCCAGTGTAGGTGTAGGGGCTCTGGACTCGCCAGTCCCCTCAGGTCTGTCACATCACAAACAGGGATTAATTTGTGCAGACTGTTTACTCCTCACACCACTTTCTCGGAGCTCTAATTGACTCATATCCTTTATTTTACTCAGTCAGTCAAAGTTTGACACATTCGAAATTATAGCATTCTGAAAACGAGGGCTTTCAGACCAGCCCAGGACGGTTACTTTTGCTTTCTTATCAAACACATGCTGTTCATGAGCAGATTTGGAACCCGCTCTTCTTTCCTTATCTCCCAAGGCTGGATAACTATTAACCGAACTCACCCAATAAATATTTGTAGTTTTCTTCATAGGCCACACATAATTTTCATTTAGATGCTTCACAGATACTGTAATTCTTTTGTTGTTATTATGGACTGGATTACTTTTTTAAATGTTTTCTAACTCATTATTACTAATACAAAAGTTACAAGTTTTTGAATGTACGTTTTAGCAAGCCACTTTACTCTCTTTCCTTTTATTACTTCTATCGAATTATTTTTCTTATTGTCATTCCCCCATTGGTGTCTGGTTTAGAAACTATACTTTCTTTTTCTATTTCTTCTTAGTGTTTTCCTTAAAATTTTCATGACACACTTGACTTAGGTTTAAAGTTAATGAATGTCTTTATTCTCTTCCCAAACCTGGGAAGACCCTAAAATGATTTATTCTGGTCTCCCCTGCTATCTTCCATATTTTTATTATTTAGTGTCTCTATCTTACTTTTTTTTTAAAAACATTTTCTTTTGAAATACTTATAGATTCACAGGAAGTGGCAAAGATAGTACAGAGAGATCCTTTTATCTTCCACCCATTCCCTCTAAAAGCTACGTCTTTTTGTTGTTGTTAAGTTTTTAATGTTTACTTGTTTTTGAGAGAGAGACAGAGCATGAAGGGGAGGGAGACCCAGAATCCGAAGCAGTCTCCTGGCTCCGAGCCAGGAGCCTGATGCAGCCCTCAGACCCACGAGCTGCGAGATCATGACCTGAACCAAAGTCAGACACTCACCCGACTGAGCCACCCAGGCGCCCCTAAAAGTTACATCTTATGTAACTATAGTGTGATATCAAAACCAGGAAGTTGACCCTGGTGCAATGTCTGTTTGCATTTCTCGGTCGTTTTCTCACGGGTGTAGATCTGTGTGACCAGCACCACAATCAAGATACGGAACGAACCCACAACCTAAAGATCTCCCTTGTGATATTCCGCTTAGTCCTACTCTCACCCCTGCTCTTCCACCAACAACCACAAATCCATTCTCTATCTCCGTAACTGTATCGTTCGGAGAATGTCATATAAATGGGATCGCACAGCATATGACCTTCTGAAATTGGCTCTTTTTGCACAGCCTAGTGTACCTGAGATCTATCCCTGTTGTTGAGTATACTGATAGTTCATTCGTCTTCATTGCTAAGTAACATACCGCCATTTTGTTTTATTCCAACATTTGTGGTTCTTGCTGTTATTACTCTTAGATTTATTGATGTGCCTACCAGTTTCTCTACTTACCATTATTCCTTGCCTCCCTCTACTTCCTTCTGAGTTCAATTTCCTACTTTGTAAAAGTACTACAGCCCTTAGTAAGTCTTTAGTAGGGGTGGTTAGTGATAAATTCTTTCCGTCTTTGTTTATCAAAAATTATCCTTTATCCCCCTTACTCTGAATGGTAGTTCAGGGGGATAGATTTTCCTAGATTCAAAAAAAAATTTTTTTCACAAAACTTTGAGGATATTATGTCAGACTTCTGTTGCTGTCAAAAAAATCCCACCAATCTAATTATTGTTTATTTACAGGTAACTTTGTTGACTTTCCTTTGCTGAATACCCAACCTCCTGTTCCCTCCACAGATTTTTAAGATTTTCTTGTTGCCTTTTCACTTCCAGAGTCTTGTCACACTTTAAATTGTGAATTTATTTTTATTTATCCTCTTCCAATCTTAGAACAAATTTCTGAAATAAAGAGTTATGATTTTTTTACGTACTGAAAATTCTTAGCCAACATATCTTTATTTTTATTTTTTCATGTTTTTTTAAAAAATTTTTTTTGAGAGACAGAGAGACAGGATGCAAGCAGGGGACGGCAGAGAGAGAGGGAGACACAGAATCTGAAGCAGGCTCCAGGCTCTGAGCTGTCAGCACAGAGCCTCACCTGAGGCTCGAACTCACGAGCTGTGAGATCATGATCCGAGCTGAAGTCGGACACATATCCGACTGAGCCACCCAGGCGTCCCAGCCAACATATCTTTAGAATTATCCTTTCTTAATATTATTTCTCTAAAGTCAGGGACAATTGATGTACAACAAAAGTCACCTTATTTAGACAGAGCGTTCGGTGAATATTGACATCTACCGTTGTGTAGCCAACACCATCATCTATAGAGTTTCCATTGTCCCAAGACAGTGTTCCTCCGTCTCCTTTATAGTTGATGCCCCATTTCTACTCCATCCCCTGACGACCATTCATCTAATTGATGTCCATAGTTTCACCTTTTGCAGATCATCATCTAAATGGAATCATACTGTGTAGAACCTTTGTGTCTGGCTTTTTTTTTTTGCCCAGCACAATGCACTTGAGCTTTATGGGTGCTGTTGCCTGTAGTAGTGTCTCCCTTCTTACTCCTATGTAGTGTTTCATTGTAAGGCTACACCACCATTTATGCCTGATGGACATTCAGGTTGTTTCTGGTTTGGGCAGTTATGCATTAGGCTTCCATAAACATTGGTGAACAGGTCTTTAAGGGACAAATGTTTCATTTCTCTTGGGTAAATATCCGGATTGGAATTGATGGGCCATATGGTAATTGTGTCTGTGATTTTTTAAAGAAACCGTCAGACTGCTTGCCATGGAATTTTCTATTCCCACCGTCACCAATGTATAGAGATACATGTGCTCCGTATCCTCACCAGCACTTAGTGTTGACAGCTGAAAAAAATTGTCCATTCTAATAATATCGTGGTGTCTCATTGTGGTTTTCATTTGCATTTCCTTAGTGACCAATTATATTGAGCATCTTTTCATGTGCCTATTTTGTCATCAATATACCTTCTTTGGTGAAGTGTTTGTTCACATATTTTGCTCAAATTTTTAAAACCAGGCTTTTAAAACCATTGTATTTTGAGAATTATTTAAATATGCTGAGTACAAGTCCTTTATCAGATACTGTTTTCCAAATATTTTCTCCCAGTCTGTGGCTCATCTTGTCTTTTCCTTAACTATATTTTCAGAAGCAGATGTTTTTAATTTTGATGAAGCCTATCTTTTTATGTTCTTTCATAGTCTGTACTTTTGATTCCTGTGAAAGAAATCTTATGTTTCCCATGATCACAAAGATTTTCTCTTATGATTTCATCTAGAAGTTTAACACTTTAGGTTTTATATTGAGGTCTCTGATCTAATTTTTGAATTTGTGGCAAGGTAAGCATTGAAGTTCCTTTTCCCATTTCCAACAAATTTTGAAAAATTACATTTTCATTTCCATTTAGTTCAAAACACTTTGTAACTTGTAATTTCCCTGATTTCTTCTTTGAACCACCTATTATTTTAGAAGTGTTTTATTTTGTTTTCACATATTTGGAGAATTTTCTAGATAGCTTTTTTGGAAAATGTTTATTGATTTTTGAGTGAGAGAGAAAGAGAGAGCGAGCATGAGCAGGGAGAGGTAAAGAGAAGAGCGCAGAGGATCTGAAGTGGGCTCTACACTGACAGCAGAGAGCCCAGGCAGGGCTCAAACCCCCAAACTGTGAGACCACGACCTGAGCTGAATGAAGTCGGACACTCAACTGATTGAGCCACCCAGGCACCCCTAGATATCTTTGTTATTGATTTCTGTCTTTCTTTCTTTAGATTTTAAAATTTCTTTTTATCATGACTATTTCCAAGCAAAATTAGAATTCCACTGTGGTCAGAGAATGTATTTTGTATGACACAAATATTTTAAATCTATTGAAACTTATTTCATTACTCAGAATATGATCTATTTTGGTAAATATTCTAAACTTAAAAAGCATGTGAAATCTTGCTGGTTTTGGCAGAGTGCTCTGAGGATGTCATTTACATCAAGTTGATTTGTTTATTTATTTTTTAAAGTTTATTTATTTTGAAAGAGAAAGCATGAGTGCATGCAAATAAGCTGGGGTGGGGGAGACAGAGAGAGGGAGAGAGAGAATCCCAAGCAGGCTCCACACTGTCAGCACAGAGCCTGCTGTGAGGCTCACTCCCACCACTGTGAGATCATGACCTGAGCCAAAACCAAGAGTCAAGACGCTCAACTGACTGAGCCACCCAGGTGCCCCAACATCAAGTCAATTTATTGCTATTCAAATCTATGTATTTGCTGATTTTCTCTTTGTTCTATAAATTATTTAAATGGGTTTTGAAATACATTGTGGATTTGTCTATTTCTCCTTCTAGCTTGATTAGTTTTTTGCCTCATGAATTTTGACGTTCAGTTATTAGGCACATGCTGTTTAAGACTGTCATGCACTCTTCATGAATTGGCCCCTTTATTATTATGAGATGATTTTGTTTACCTTTGGTAATATTCTCTCTTTTAAAATATACTTTGTCTGATTTTAATATATCTACTCTATATTTCTTTTGTTAGTGGTAGAATCCTTTTCCTTTTACCTATCTGGTTCTTAATATTTGAAGTGCTTTTCTTGTGGGCAACCAATACCTGAGTCTTGATTTTTTAAATTTAATTTGATAGTCTGTGCTTTTTAATTGGTATATGTAAGCAATTTACATTTAATATGATTATTAATATGGTTAAATTTAAATATATAATCTTGCTATTAACGTTTTCTTTGTCTTATCTACTTTTTGTTCCATTTTTTTTCTGTCTTCTTGATTTTGGGTTGAAATTGTGTGTGTGTGTGGGGGGGTATGATTCCATTTTCTCCCATTTGTTAGTATATTATACTTAGCTCTTTGTTTTGTTATTTCAACTTCAGGGTTTATAGTATAGATCTTTAACTTATTACAGTCTGCTTTCATGTGATATTATGCCATTTTGCATTTGAAAACTTTACAATAGTGTACTTCCATTTCTCCTCTCCCTATCCTTGTGCTATTGTGAGTTACACTTCAGTTTTACATGTATTATAAATCCTATTCTCCATTGTCATATTTTATACAGCCAATTATGCCTTTTGAAAAACAGCTCTACTTAGGTATAATTCAGCCATTGCAAACATACAGTTGAATGATTCTCAGTAAGTTTATAGAGTCATGCGATTATTACCATAACCCATTTGTATCACCCTTCAAAGGACCCTCATGCCCATTTGCCGTTAATCCTCATTACAACATCAGCTCTATGCAATAACTAATCTGCTTTCTACTCTATAAATTACATTTCTGGCATTTCACAACACGTCGTCTTTGTGTCTAGCTTCTTTCACTTAATATAATGCTCCTGAGATCCATCCATACTGTTGCATGGATTGCTAGATTCTCTACTTTTATTGCTGAGTAATTTTTCATGGTATGGATGTACATAGTTTGTTTTTCCATTTGTCCATTGAAAAGCACTTAGATTGTTTTAGTTTGGGGCTATTTGTTACAAGTAAAGCTGCTCTGATCATTCATGTCCAGATTCTTGTATGAACGTGTTTTTATTTTATTTTATTTTTATTTTTATTTTTTTCATAATATTTTATTGTCAAATTGGTTTCCATACAACACCCAGTGCTCTTCCCCACAAGTGCCCTCCTCCATCACCACCACCTCTTCCCCCCCACCCCCTTTCCCTTCAACCCTCAGTTCATTTTCAGCATTCAATAGTCTCTCACGTTTTGCATCCCTCTCTCTCCCCAACTCTGTTTCCCTCTTCCTCTCCCCCTGGTCCTCCATTAGGTCTCTCCTGTTCTCCTGTTAGACCTATGAGTGCAAACATATGGTTTCTGTCCTTCTCTGCCTGACTTATTTCGCTTAGCATGACACCCTTGAGGTCCATCCACTTTACTACAAATGACCATATGTCATTCTTTCTCATTGCCATGTAGTGTTTTTATATTTCTAGGGGTGTGATTCTTCATTGTATGGTAGTGTACGTTTAACTTTCTAAGAAACTGCCATGGTTTTTTTCCCCCAGAATTTCTCTCCCATTTTGCATTCCAGCCAGCAACATGTAAGAGGTCCAACTGTTCCACGTTTTTGTGAGCACTTGGAATGGACAGCATTAATTTTAGCCATTCTAATAGGTGTGCAGTGGTATCTCATTCTGGCTTTAGTTTGTCTTTGCCCAATAGCTAGTGAAGTTGACTATGTTCCTACTTGCTGTTTATCTGTTTTTATGAAGTTTCTGATCAAATCTTTGTCCATTTTTTATTTGATTTTTTTAGTTCCTATTACTGAGTTTAGAGAATTCTCTATACATTATAGATACACCATCTTTCTAGGTTGTGTGATTTGCCACTATTTTCTCCTGCTGTGTGGTTTGTATTTTCATTCCATTAACAGGGTCCTTCTTAGAACAAAACTTTTAATGTTCAACCTACCAAATTATTTTTAATGGATCTTGCTTTTGGTGTCAGGTCTAAGAACTCTTTGCATAAATCTGAGTCACAAAGATTTTCTCCAATATTTTCATCTAAAAACTTTTAGTTTAACATTTGTTGTATAAATGACCCAAAGATCGTTTCTGTTTATTGGCCCTTTAGGCTGTTTATTTCTTCCCTGCAGACTTAGCCTTATTAGCTCCAAAGCCCATTGGTGTAAGTTTTTATATACCCTAATATTTTTTAAAATAGCCCTAAGCAAGCATATGTAGAGAGACTGCTGGCTGTGCATACCTTGTGAAACTTCACCCAGGGTCTGTTGAACGTTAGTAAGGTTATAAATCCACAAGGAGCGCCCTGACCAAGAGACTCTCTGCCGTGTGGCTGAGTGACAGCAGCGAGGCATGCAACCCCTCTCTGATTCTCCTCTTCCTCAAGGGTCCCCCTGCTCCTCTTCCATCTCATTGATAGCCAACGTCTGGATGGTTTCATACTGTGAGAGAGTTCTTTTATGCAATCCTATCCAACCTCCACTCAATAAAGTGGTGTATTCTGCCCCTCGCAATCATGTCTTTTTCATTAATCAGCCTCCAAATCCCTTGAACTTCCTAGAACATTTTCCATTTATATCTGTGATTCCCCAATGAGTTAATTCTTGTATAAAGTGTGGTTCGTTTCTTTGTTTTGCTATGGGTTCCATTTGTTCCAGTGCCATTCATTTAATAGGGCATCCTTTCTCCACTTGATTACTTTTGCATCTTTGTTGAAAATTAGTGGGCCACACTTGTTTGGGTCTATTTCTGCACTCTGTATTCTGTTCCAGTATTATATTCTTTTTGATACTATTGTGAATGGAATTGTTCTTTTAATTTCATTTGTGAATTCTTCATTACTAGTACATAGAAATGCAACTGATACTTGTATTCTTATCTTAGATTCTCTGACCTTGATACACTTGTTAGATATGATATTGTAGTATGTTATAATTAAGTTTTCTTAGGAATTTGTCAATAAAACAGTTATATTTCTTTATTTACAATTTGAATGCCTTATTTTTCTTTTATTCTTTTTTTTGAGAGGGTTTGTTTTACTATCTAGAATATCCAGTATTATGTTGAATAGATTTGTTGAAAGTAGACATTCATGCCTAATTCACGATCTTTGGGGAGAATCAATCTTTTACTCGTCAATGTGATAGAAGCTATTTATTTTTCACATATGCTCTTTATTGCATTCCTGGGTAAATCACAGGATGAGAACACACTTGATGTAGTATATAATTTGTTGATATGTTGGTAAATTCAATTTCATAATGTTATGTTTAAGATTTTTTATATTGATATTTATGATAGATAATGATCTGTAGTTTTCCTTTGTTGTAATGTCTTTGCCTTTGTTATCAGAATAGTTCTGGCCTCAGCGAATGAGGTGGGGAATGCTTCCCTCTTCTCTATATCTTGAGCAAATTTGTAAAGAATTGGTAATACTTTTTCTTTAAATATTTGATAATATTCACTTGTGAAGCCAACCTGAGTTTTGTGTGATTATTTATTTATTTATTTAAAAATTTTAAATATTTATATTTGAGAGAGATAGAGACAGAGTGTGAGCTTGGGAGGGGCAGAAAGAGGGAGAGACACAGATCCAAAGCAGGCTCCAGGCTCCATAGAGCCTGACATAAGGCTCAAACTCATAAACTGCAAGATCGGACACCTAACCGACTGAGCCACTCAGGTGCCCCTCTTTGTGTGAAGATTTTAATTACGAACTCAATTTCTCTATTTGTTATAGGTCTATTCAGAATTTTTTTCTTTTTGAATGAGTTTTTGGAATTTCTTTTTAAGAATCTGTTAATTTTATCCAGGTTATCTAGTTTTTTGGCCTAAAGTTGCTCATAATGTTATAATTCTTTTATTTTTTGCAGAGTTAGTAATATGTACCCTCTTTTAGTCTCGATTTTGCTTGTTTTTCTTTTCTCTTCTCTCAGTTGGTTTTTCTAAAGGTTGCCAATTTTGTTGATCTTTTCAAAGAACCAGGTTTTGATTTCATTGTTTTCTGTTCCTGTCATTTATCTTACTCTTCTTTTCTTAGTTTCTTAATCTAGATGTCAATTATTTGAGATCTCCTTCTTTTCTGATATAGGCATTTAGTGCTGGTTCAAGCTACATTTCATAAACTTTGATGTATTGTGCTTTTGTTTTTATTCAGTTTAAAATAATTGATAGTTACCCTTGTGACTATTTCTTTGAGCCATTAATTATATGGAAGTATATTATTTAAATTCCAAATAGCTGGGTTTTCCCAGATTTCTTTCTGTTGTTGATTTCTAATTTAGTCCCAATGTGGTTAGAGAATATGCTATGTATGATTCCAATCCATTGGAGTTATTGAGCCTTGTTTTATGCCTAACTTATGAACCACCTCGGAGAATATTCCATGTCTGCTTAAAAAGAATGTGCTCTCCTTAGTAACTGAATAATGTGTTCTAAATATGTTAAATTGGTTGATAGTATTGTCCGAGTCTTTCATATCATTACTGAATATCTGTGTAGCTGTTTTGTCAATTACTGAGAGTCATTGAAATCTCTGATTGTTACATTGCCTATTTCTCCATCAATTCTATTGTTTTTTGATTCATGTATTTTGAGTCTTTTTAATTAGTTGCATATAAACTTATAATTGTTATATCTCTATGGTTTATATTGACCCTCTTCATCTCTAGTAATATTTCTTGTTTCAAAGTTTATTTTGTCATAGATTAATATAACTGCTCTAGCTTACTTGTTACTTAGCATTGTAAACCTTTCTCCATCCTTTACTTTCTACCTATTTGTGTCTGAACTTAAGATGTGTTTTCCATAGATGGCATACCATTGGCTCTTGCTTTAAAAAAATTTCCAACGCAATAATCTCTGACTTTTGATTAGGACATTTAAACTATTCATGTCCATGTAATTTATTTATATGATTGAATTTCCATAGGCCATTTTCCTCCTTGATTTCTGCGTCTCCTGCCTCTTTGGTTCCTGGGTTCTTGATTTATTGCCTTCTAGTGTATTACATAATATTTCAGGTTTCTATTTTAAGTTCCCTATATAGTTTTTAAGCGTATTTTTTTAGTTGTTCTTAGTGGTTGCTATAACAATTCTTTTATGCATCTCAATTTATCACAGTCTACTTCAGATTAATACACTCTCAATTTTAATAGAATGTAGAAACTGCTGCAATTTAGCTACATTCCTATCCCCTCTTTCTACTACTCTTATCATATACATTACATAAATATATGTTAAAATGCAACAATACAGCATTATAATCATTGCTTTATGCAATGTAAAAAATTTGAAACAAGATACAATAAAGAATATACAATATAATTATATATTTCTGTATAATTAATATATAATATATTAGTATTTTGCATTGACCTACATATTTCCCATATCCAGTGATTTTCATTTTGTGCATTCAGATAACTAACATTTTCTTTTAGCCTTGAAAGACTTCCTTTATTATTGTTTGTAGTATAGATCTGCTAGCAATAAATCCTCTTAATCTTTGTTTATTTGGGAATGCCATTCTTTCATATTCATTTTTTGAAGGATAGTTTTGCTGAATATAAAATTAATGGTTGACAGCTTTTTCTTTCAGCATTTTCCATGTCATGCCCTGCTTTCTGGCTTCCATAGTTTCTGATGAGACGTTTATTGTTAATCTCTGTCACTGTTGTGAGCGGAGCTGTTTTTGCAGTAGTATGGGGCTGTGTCCAGGATGACTCTGTCTTCACTGCCAGTGTTCTGGATCTCTGCCCCAAGCCCTACAATATGATCCCAAGCCGGTGGTGGCTGGGGCTTGGGGGAAATAATATAAAAGTGGCCTGCACGTGGTATCTGCAACCGACATGCCTGGAGACCAGGATCAGAGTGCCTCTGGGTTACCAGACCAGTGACACGTCTCTAGTTGGCTGCACATCTGGCCTCGTCCTGGTCTCCTTGACATCATGTCATTTTTCTCTTGTTACTCTCAAGATTTTCTCTTTGTCTTTGGTTTTCTACAATTGGGCTATGATGTTTCTCGATGTGGATCTCTTTGTTTTCAACATACTTAGAGTTTGTTCAGCTTCTTAGATGTGTAGATTAGTGTTTTTATAAAAATTGGGAGGTATTCAATCATTATTTCTTAAAAAGAAAATATGCCTCCTTTTGTCTCCCATTGTATGTATGTTGGTATGCCTGATGTTTTACCATGTATTTCTGAGGCTTATCTCTTTTTCTTCTTCTTTAATGTTTTTCCTCTATTTTTCAGATTGGATAATTTCTACTGATCTATCAAGTTCACTTATTCTTTCTTCTACATTCTGTGGGGTTATATAAATATATAATGATATGTATCCATCATTATCACACAAACCATTTTCTGTGCCTTAAAAATTCTGTGCGCCACCTGTTCATCCCTCCCACCTCCTAACCCCTGGAAACCATCACTGACCTTTTCACTGTGTCTACAGTTTTGCATTTTCCTGGGTGTTATATAGTGGGAATCATACAGTATGTAGACTTTTCAGATTGGTTTCCTTCCATTAGTAATGGCATTAAAATCCCTCCATATTTTTTCATGGCTTCATAGTTCATTGTTTTAATGCTGGATAATATTCCAGTGCCTGGGTTTTATTGTTTATGTATCCATTAATCTACTGAAGGCTATCTTGGCTGATTCCAGTTTTGGGCAATTATGAATAAAGCTTTTATAAGAAACATCTATGTGTGAGTTTTGATGTGGATATGTTTTTAAGTCCTTTGGGTTAATACCAAGGAGTAAGATTGATGAATCATATGGTAAGAATATGTTTAGTTTTGTAATAAATTTCCAAACTATCTTCCAAAATGGCCATACCATCTTGTATTCTCATCAGTAATGAATGAGAGCTCCTGTTTTTCTACTTCCTTGACAGCGTTGGGCATTGTCGGTGTTTCAGATTTTGGCCATTCTAATAAGTGTATAGTGGTATTTCATTGTTGTTTTAATCTGCATTGTCCTAATGACATATGATCAAGAGCATATTTTCATGTACTTATTTGCCATCTGTATATACTCTTTGTTAAGCATTTTAGCCTATTTTTAAATCGGATCATTTATTTTCTGGATAGAACTTAACTTAGCTATGGAGGAAAGAGAAGCTTCCCTGAGAAAGCCATAAGTCAAAAGAAGAAACTTGAATGATGAGTCAGAGTTGGATAGGTCAAGAGCTAAGAAGTGGGAAGGAAAGAAAAACACGTAGACAAAAGGAAATAACTCCAATACAAGGAGTTAGGAGAAACAATTGCTACATTTGAAAAAGACTGGAGGGTAATTAAGTAAAGAGGACAATGATACCTGAAGTATACAGGATCAAGAGTTCTCTAAGATTATTTGAGACTTGAGATACTTTTCCAAAATGAATAACCAAAAGGAAAAGTCTTAAACAGCTGTAAGTGGTGGGTAGGTAGGTTACATGAAAGATCTCTCTGGTTGCAGAATAGTGAATGGATTTAGGTGTGGGGCACAAGATTGGTTGCTAGGAAGCCAGATTTGAGGCTATTATAGGACTCTAGTTAAAAGATAATTGCGCCTTTGACAGGGTGGGAGTAGTGGGGGTGGAAAGAGATATACAGACATGAAAAATGCTCAGTGTGTTGAATCAACAGGACTAGGTATTTGAGTGTACTCAAGAGAAAGAGAAGAGGAAAAACTAGCGTTAATACCTCTGGCTTGAGCAGCAGAATAGATTATGTTGCCATTTATCCCAGTTAGGGAATAATGGCATGGGAACATGACTGGGAGGAGAGGGGAGAAACATTATGAGGTCCAGTCTAGCCATATCCAGGAAATCAAATATGTGGATCTGGAGCTCGTGGGAAAGGAGACTGGAGATATGGATCTGGGAGTTGTTGACATGCTTGTGGTAATGGAAGCCCAGGGAGAAGATGGAGTTGTACACAGAAGCTGTGTAGATGGCATCAAGAGGAAAGACCATCTAGAAGACTGTTCAACTTTAAGGTTGGGTAAAAGGTGGAATCAGAAAAGGAGAATGAGTAAAAACTCCTTAGAAAAGGTGGAGAAGGAAACTAGGGAAAGTGTGACACCTTTGAAACCAAGGAAAAGGATATTTCTCAAAAAGAGTACACAGTGGTGCCCAATGTGACAGGAAGGTCAAGCAAAATGAAGGCTGAATGGTGTCCTTTGGATTTACTTACAAGAAAGCATCAATTTTTCTTGGTGAAAGGTTTTTCGGTGATAGAAGTGGAATGAGTGGAAATCACAATGAGTTGGTTGAGGATTAAGTTGGAGGTAAAGAAAAGGTCATGAGAATAGATTGCTTTTTCAGGAAGTTGAACTATTACCCTAACTTCTGGATTGGCTAATCCAAAGGCCACTTTTCAGTTCTTTATTTTTTTTTGAAAACTTGATCCTTACGTGTCTTGGTAAGGATGTTTATCTATCAATTTTGCCTGAAATATAGTCGGTTATCTTACTCTCAAATATTAAAATGCTTAGTTTGTCTAAATTCTCTCCTACCATGCTTTTGAATATTGCTTTAGTCTACTTGCTCTGTCTTTTGCTGCCCAAACATCCACTCATTAGTTGCATCTTTGTAATCTATCCAATTTATCTGCCAACTTTGCTAATATTTTCATTTCATGATTATTTTAATAATTCACTTTTAAAATTTCTGTTTCCCCAGTTTATTTTGTACATAATTTAATCAAGTTTTGACAACATAAATCTTTACCATTTTTCATACAACTGTCTTTTTAAGTCACAATCTTTTATGCTTTTTATTGGCTTATGTCAGATTGTTCTTATTTCATGGAAGGTATATCCCTGTATCTTATCAAAATAAGAGATGGATCTTCTTTGAAGTATTCTTTTATTTCATGGAGTTTAGCAGAAGATCATTTATCCAGGAATCTGCACATAAGAGTATATGATAGAATTATTATATGCCTGCTATATCCTTATATTTTTAAAAGAAAAGGCATTGTCTGCTTTTTAAAATCATTTATTATAATAACTGAAGAATGATTTCCTGATGATGGTGAGCTCCACTGAGCTGGGTCTGTGACGGTAAGAGTGGTAATCATGGATGAAGAATACCTTTATCCAATGCTATTTTATACTGTGAAAAGCTCATAAATTTCATGGGACCAATGCCATTTATTATGGAGCAGGAGATGGCTCATATGTAGAGGTGGAAAAAGAAACCCAGAAACAAAAAGCAGAGGAAGGAAAAGCAGATGACGGATCTTTTCATCAATGCTGCGCCACCATTTCATTCTTCAGCTCTGTGCTGCTGTGACATCAAATCCTGTTGATAAGGGATCCTTGCACATCCCTCGCTTCAGATCAACATGGATTTCCTGGAAAATAAAAACTTCATTAAAAAAGGAATTTATCACCTTTATGTATGTGTCATTTTTTAAGGGAACGAGTGCAAAGCAAATTCTTTCTGTGTAGGAGAACTGATCAGTAAAATGTATTTGCCTGTGTTTCCATTATTAAATGTCTAGATATATGTTATTTTTTCCATTTTCATCGTGCAAAAGTTGATCCCAGATGTTTCTTGTGGGTGCAAAGTGGTGACTTAATATATTCTTCAGTTATACTGCATGAAATATTTCTATTACACTCTTCCAGGATATATATCTCTTAAAAGCAAATTTATTTTTTACCATGACATAGGTCCCACACAATATTCTAAAATGCCTTTTGAAAAAAAATCACTGTGTTTGTTCAAAGCTAAGAAATCTAAATCTGGAAAGAACACTTTGTTCTGTAACAGGTCAAATCATGGACATTCGGGGTAAATGATCTTCCTTTTGTAAAACAGTTTTACAGAAAAATCTTCTGTGAAACTTTCTTGAACTTTACTCCTTTGGAGCTTCAGAACGTTTTATGATCTCTCTCGCTGTCATCTCCAGGTGGATGGTGCTATTTTTGGTGTGGTAAGGGACAGGGAGAGCAATTGATTTCTACCACAATAGCTAACATCACCAGTCAACATTCAGAAATTGCCAGACAAGTAATTTAATCATTTGATTATCCATTTTTTTTTCACACAGGACAGCTTTTAAGCAAGAGAGGTGAGTCAACGTAGATTGTTTCGTGTTCGCAGTGTTGCAGGGATAAAGATGGAAAAGGATGGCAAGATGATCCTGTATTAAGGTGCTCTCAAGCATGTAGGCGCAATACATCCATCTTACTCATCCAGAAAAGAGTGTATTATCTGTCGCCTCTCAAACCACATTGCACGTCTCTCCACCTCTCTCTTTCATTCGCTACGAGATACACAGACTCCGTGTTTTTCGGAGACATGATTTGCTTTAAAAAATCTGAGATACTTTGTTTAATTCTGATTCAGTAATTCTCTTTCGGTTATTACAACATGACATTCTACGTGATCCCGTAGGCTTATCGCCATGTACAGAACTTCACACCACGGCCACTCTCCAGATGGGAGAGTTAGCCAGACGCAAATGGTTTTTCTATTGAATGTACTGTTTTTCAGTCCTGATACTCTACAGTGATTTTTGTTTTCTGTCTACTCCTTGAATATACAGAGACATGTCAATACCCGGCATTGGAGAGCAATTAGTATCCTTCTCAATTCTCTGTCTCCGTAAGGACGTGTATGGATGCAGGTTGATACTCTCTCCCGTATCTGAGGTTGACAGTGGTTTTGTGTGCAGTGTGTCCTGGCTGTTACTGGTGCATAGCAACAGTTTAATAAGATTTCCCAAATATCCAGATTGTCTAGGGAAGATTAATGACCTTTGTAAGTACTGCTGTGTTTTAGGAAAAGGAAGAACTGTGAGGCCAATGTTTTTTAAAAGTTGAACATGAGATTATTGAGGCCCTAGATCAAAGAAGGAGGAAGGAAGTATCAGAAGAGAGAATTTTCCCCCTTTGCTTGTTTAACTGCCAAACACAGGAATGGCCATGGCTATTCCGGCTGCTGTCAGAGATGGTGGAATGACCAGATTCATTCTTTTGCAGACATTATAGAATGTCTGTTATGTTCCGGTTCCCATGAAGAGCAGGAGTGACCCCCCACATGCATGCTGCCTGCAGGAATTTACCGCCTGGTGAATGAATGAATGGGGGATGGGGTAAAAAGCAGACACGCCGACAGATAATTCTGGCACAGGGCAGCAAGACCTTTCCACAAAATGCTATGGGACACACCAACATTCACAGTAGCATTATTCACGATAGCTGAAAAGTGGAAACAGCCCCAATGTCCAGCAACTGGTGGATGGAACAAAGTGGAGATTACTTGGCAATGAAAAACAACCGAGTACTACTAATACACGCTACAACATGGACGAACCTTGAAAATGTTATGCTAAGTAAAAGGACCCAGACACAAAGGATCACATATTGTGTGACTCCATTTATGTGAAATGCTGAGAATAGGTAGATTTATAAAGACAAAGCAGATTAGTGATTGTCTCCTGCTGGGGTGGGGAAGGATGGAGGAATGATGGCGAAGGGAGGCAGGTTTCTTTTTGGAGTAATAAAAATGTTCCTATATTGATTGTGGTGATGGTTGCACAACTCGGTATACCGAAAACTATTGGGTTATACATTTAGGTAGGTGAATTGTATGCTTTATGAATGATATCTCAATAAAGTAGCTAAAAAATGTTACAGGAGCAAGGAAAATACATGGATTGCTGCCAAGGCTGTGGGGGTTGGAACTTGGGAACCAACATTTAGAGGATGCACAATCATGACAGCCTGGGAGGTGTGCACCATCACCCCCATTTTCAGAGATGGATGTCACTTGTCCTTGGTTACAGAGCAAAGCCAGGACATAGACCCCAGTCTGTAGGTCCCTGGTCAGCACTGTCTCTTACTTACTTCACAGAGGAGGTGATATTTACTTTCCTCCTTGAAGTAGCGACAGGAGCACCTGAGGCAGAGAGGTCCGAGAGGGGCACTCAGGTGGAGAGGAGCACATGTGATCAGGGTCCTGGCAAGAAACAGATGGCCCATGCCATGTGGATAATTTGAAGAGAGGTCAATATAGTGACTGCTTAGGGCAAGGGCAGAGTTTAAGGGGATCAAACTGAGGACAGGGACACCCCGAGGCGTTGCCATCCCAGGCCTGAAGGGGGACAGGGAGGAAGCCGTTATGAGAACACCTGGGTAGCTGTGTACCTGGGGCTGCCTTCTGGAAGGGGCACAACAGCACCTGCCGTGGGAGGAGCCCTGGGACTAGCTTCCGAGACCCACTCTCCTCCCCTCTCATCTCTGCTGGTCCCTACCACTGGCCGCACTAAAAAGAGGCCAGCAGGCGAGAGAACCCATTGATGTAATCCACACGGGTCTTCCTCATCGGGGCCAGAGAAAGGCTTGGAAGGTAAAGCTGGAGGGCAGCATAGGTATGGACAAGTAATGTTAATGGCATGTTCTAGGAATGGGAATTACTTAAAAATTATTTATTTTAATAATTAATTCCTTAAAAATATTTTTCTTTATTTTTGCTGACTCCAACAGCTTGCTATCTGTTCTGGTTTTCATTCTGTGTTCTCCTCCTTGGGTGTTCTTTCGAACTTTCCTGTTTTCATTTTGTTTCCTTTTCTTGAGTTCGTAAGATGTCTATATGTTATTATTTGCTAACAAGATTCCAACGATTGTCTCAAGAAAGGCACATGGTCTCCCAACATGGTGTCCTGCTCCCTGCTCCCGATCCTGAGGGAGATGAAGCCCCTAGAATGTTTCCTTTCTTTCTTTCCTCCTCATCACCCTCCCCCCACTCCCTAAGGTGAGATCTTTGGGACATTTTATTTCCTTTCTGTCTCTCCATTTCTTTCCTTTTCTTAAAGGTTAATTTATTTGCTTAAAGAGCACAGGAGAGGTAGAGAGGGAGGGAGACAGAGGGAATCCCAAGCAGGATCTGCCCTGTCAGCACAGAGCCTGATGTGGCGCTTGAGCTCATGAACTGTGAGATCATGACCTGAGCTGAAACCCAAAGTCAGACTGACACTTAACTGACTAAGCCACTCAGGTGCCCCCTTCTCTGTCTCTCCACTTCTTATCCCTAGGTTTGCCTGGGATTCTCTAGGATTTTAGTTCTGGGTTATTATGAGAATTCCCTTTGTCATATGTCCTTTCTGTTTCCAAAGGACTTAGGTACCATTTACATCACACAGTGCCCAATAGTCCATTAAGATCCGCTTACTTTTACCTATCTATGTTGTGTTCCCTGTTCATGACTGTTTCTCTCCTCTCCATCTTCCCCTATCTTAAAGTGTCTAATCAAATTCTTTCCTTTGAAAGCCTTTGACTGTTTTCCTCAGATGGGAGTTGTGGGTGGGTGATGTGTTCTCCAAATCCTTGTGTGTCCACAAGTCCCCTTTCACCTTGGCCTGGGCAGTGGAGTCCAGGTTCATTTCCCCTTGGTCATTGGCAAATATCCCATCACCTTCTAGCTTCCAGTGTTGCTTATAGTAAGTCCGATAACAATGATATGCTTTCCCACTTGCAGATAACTTGTTCTTTCTGTCTGGGAGCTTGTCTGATTTTTTAATTTTAATTTCATTCCGAATTTTACCAAGACAGACCCACAGGAGGGTTTTTCTTCATCAGTCAAGTCTAGAACTCTGGGAGACCTTTTAATCTCCAGACTCGGGGGTTTCTTCAGCTTAGGAAGGATTTTTTTTATTACACACTTTTATTTATTATTTATTTATTTTTATTCAAGTATAATTAACACGCAGTGTTATATTGATTTCAGGTCTACAATGTAATGATTCAACACTTCTGTACATTACTCAGTGATAAGTTTACTCTTAATCCTCTTCGCCTACTTGACCCATCTACCCACCAAATTCTCCTCTGATAACCACCAGTTTGTTCTCTGTATTTAAGTCTGTTTTTTTGTTGGCCTCTTTTTAAATTTTCTTTCCTTATTATTTTAACGCCACTGTAGTCAGCATACAGCGTTATATTAGTCTTAGGTGAACAATATAGTGATTCAATGATTCCATGCGTCATCCAGTGCTAAAGGAGTGACCTCCTTTATCCCCATCACGTGTTTCTCCCTCCCTCCACCTACTTCCATTATGGTAGCCATCAGTTTGTTCTCCATAGGTAAGAGTCTGTTTCTTGGTTTACCTCGCTCTTTTTTTCCTTTGCTCATTAATTCCACATATAAGTGAAATCACACGGTATTTGTCTTTCTCTGACTTATTTCACTTAGTGTAATACTCTGGCTCCATGTCATTGTAAATGGCAAGATTTCATTCTTTTGTATGACTGAATAATATTGCATTCTATGTATACATACCACATCTTCTTTATCCATTCATCTACTAATGAATACTTGGGCTGTTTCTCCATCTTGGCTATTGTAAATAATCCTGCAGGAAACATAGGGGCATATATGTCTTTTATTACACACCTTAAAATTATTCCTTTTTGTTCTTGGAATTCATATTATTGATCATATTGGGTCTCCTAGACCTAGCACCAGGTCTCACCTTTCCTCTCATTTGCCCACCTCTATGCTTGCCCTGTGCGGTGAGAGTTCTTTTCCATGTGTTTTCCAGTTCAGATCACTTCAAAGACTAGCCTCTCTTCAGTTCATCCACTGAGTTGGTCAATGGGAGAGCTGCCAGATGAAATACAGAACAGCCAGTTAAATTTCATCTCAGAATGAATATATTTTTTAGTATATTGGAATATGGCATCTCAAGAATATACTAAAATTATGTATTGTTTATATGAAATTCAGGCTTAATGGAGCCTCTTGAAGTTTTCCTTGTATATGCTAAATCTGGGAACCCTATTTAATGGAGAGATCATTTTTTCCCTCAATTTATGTGCTGCATTTGGATCTCCTGAACGGCCCTTGTGATTCACTTCTCTGGGTTGCCGTCTTTTCCTTCTAGAAGCTTCATTTCCCTGGCCAAATGTTTTGTTTGCTCATATTTGTCTTCCTTTCTCTAGCTGCTGACTTTCCTTTAATACACTATTTTAAAAACAGCCATAGATCTGCTTGTTACAGCTCTCCAAATAGAGGCTGATCTGTGACTGGTAGAAGATAAAGGGATTTCTACTGCAGTGCAGAGATGCTGTATGTGACAGAGATGGGCAGTAGTCCCTTGTTGAGGGCCTGGGAAGGAGCATCTTGGTGCCAAGATGTTTCTGCTTTTCTAGCTTCGAAGATGCAGAGGATTAAGCCCACCTGTTTAGTACCAGATCTGGGTACCAGATATAATCATACAGGACTGATGCTGGCTCTCACTTCAGGAGAGCCATTGCATCCCCATGGCCTGTACTCTTTCTGTCATTTATAATCCCTGCCTCCAGGTTCTCAGATGCTGGCTTTATGGCTCTTGCTCTGCTTAGACTGAGAAAACTCTACAGAATCTCTGCCCACTGGAACCCATTCCCTCCACCCCCTTGTCTGTACATGTAAGAAGCTGGCCATATCAAGAGAGGAACCAGATAGGAGTAGAAGTGGGGGGATGGGGGTTGGATGCATTGAATGACCTAAAAGACACATTTTGGTACAGAAAATAGCTATCAGATTGGGTGTGTGTAAAAGACAAATAATTTTTTTAAATATTAAAACTTTAAAAGGTTCTGTCCTCAGAATGTATCACAATTGTCTTTAAGTTTTCACTCCATTTTAAAGAAACCCAGATTGGAAATCAGAGAGGAGGCATAGGGGTGTGGTTTAGGCAGGAAAGATAACAGAGGACTCTTACCCTGTGCTGTCCAATACAGCCACATGTGTGGCTGTAGCCACACGCATTAGTACAGATATAGAGCATTTTCATCATCTCAGAGAGTTCTGGTTTTGCTTACTAGTGTATCCTTAGTACCTAGCACATAATAGGACATCAGTAAATACTAGTTGAATGGAAGATTAAATCAACAAAAAGTCAAGAGCTTCATGATCACAACTGTCCATCAAATGGGTTTTATTCTTTCAAGGAATGAGATATGGGCCCCCAGAGACAAGAGCGCATTTCATTCACATTTATGCATTTGACCCCAAAAATGTCACCGGATTTTACAATTCATCTACAGTGGTGTTTGGGAAAGGCTATAGACTCATAAATAACCAGCCAAGTTAAGACTAAAGAAGAAAACAGCTGAAGAATCCTTTGCTTGTTTTTAAAAACTCATTTCACAATGCACTTTCTTTTTCTTATCAAAGAGGTGAGAAGCTCATTGTCTATATATCTTAAAGGTAAGCAACCCCTTCAAAATGAGGACAAGCTCTTAAGCCTCTCTGCTAACCAACCTCCTCATGAAATGTTAGGACGTATTGGGAAGAGTGTGTGCTAATTTAAGATGCACGGGGAAGGAAGAGCACTGCAAAAGGAAAAAAAAAACTTAATTTTACTTAATCTCAAATGATAACCAATAATTACACAAGGAATATTAAGGATCTTAAAAAATATAAGCAGTCTCTTACATCTCTATTGACAGCTTAAATGTGTGCTCCAGCAATCAGAAGAAGGTATAAAGCTCATTTTCAAGGACTTGAAGTGAAAAGGCAAATAGCAAAGCATATGCCAAGACAGGCAGCTGTGACTAACTTCTTATCCCAGGGCTCTCCATGCCTTTGTGAAATAAATATCAATAAGGAAACTTCTTCTTACATAAATAAACTGAAGGAAATATCTTGATTTGTAGAACTGATAGTATTTAAAAACAGGAAAGTCTTCAAAGCAGATGCAATAAAAGAAACCCACAAAATATTTCTTCCCAAGAAGCAACATTCATTCTCTAGAAATTGGTGCACAATCCCTTTGTTGACCTTTCCTTTTGTTCTGAAAGCTTTAATGGTGACTTGGGCACCATTTTTTCATCCTGATCTTGAGTAAAGACAGTGGCCTGAGTGTCAGTCCCTGAATAAAACTCTGTATTTACAAATTTCCACTTTGAGAGTGAAATATGCATCTAAAGAACAAGAGGAAACGGACATGACAGCTTTGCATTTTTCTCATTTGTGGAGACAAAGAAATCCTCGTAACACCAGCTATAGGTTTCCTCTGCAAAATCTTTGTAATTTCTCTATATACTGTCTCCTTTCCAGAATCTTGGGGCGTCTGAAAGACTCAAAGCTATGCAAACGCAACATGTTAGTTGTTGGAAACAGAGTAGTTCCTTGTCTTCTTTTCGCTGTCTTCTCATTGTTGGGTTGACAATATTTGTAAACTTGACGACAAAACATATGTGGAGTGGAAACAACTGTAGTATAATAGTTAAGCCTTCCAGCTTCCTACAGGACCACATTCTCTTGTGATCTCCTCTTGACGTTATTGGCTTTGATTTGTTTCTTTTGGCACAGTTGATGGGCAACTTAATTGCTCTTCATGATGGAGAAGAGCCTGTGCAGCAGTGTTGGAGTCTCTACCAATGGTCATCCTTATGGGTCCTCAAGTAGTTACTTTGAGACCTTTGTGCAGGGTCAACATTTTTGAGGAGACGAATGATTGATTATACAGTAACCCCGGCAACACAGGTTGCCTTATCTAGGAAGCTTGCTTCTTTCTTCTTCTGCTGCTCCTTCCTTCCTTCCTTCCTTCCTTCCTTCCTTCCTTCCTTCCTTCCTTTTGTGTGGTATTGCTGTACTCCATGAGATCTCTGCACCAGCATCCACCACACTTGGCTGCAATTAACTCTCTATTTTCCTGATCTCTCCTCCCCTGACACTTACTTGATTTTGAACTTCCTGACAGTAAGAAATATCATTATCATCACCATCATCATCTCTAACATTTATAGATCATTGACTATATATCAAGACCTGTGCTAAGTGTATTATTGTCTAATTTAAATTTTACAATAATTTTATAGAAGAGTAAACTGAATCCCAGGAAGGGTAAATGACTTGTGAAAATTTTAAGTGGCAGAGCCAGGATTAGAACCCAGATATATCTGATTCTGGGACCTAAGTTCATCATGATATTTTGGTTTCTCAAGACTTACTCATGTTTGGCTATCTAGCCACTAAGAGAGATCATAGCCTAAAGCAGTCCTTGGCCAACATTTATTGAATGGGTGAATGAATGAGAGTATGGTGAATTTGAAAGACCAGCCCAGGAAATGGAATAAACAGAGGCAGGGCTGCTCTTGGCCAAGCATGGAAAGAGGCCAATATTTTCCTTGACCCCTCCCCCATTTGAAGGGCATCTCCTAATATTCTACTGGACTACCATAGCCTTTCCATTTTCCCCTCTAGTCATGCTTATTTTTATAGAGGATGGGATCGATTTATCGATGTGGTGAAGATCCAGGAGTAATGGCATTGTAATGGAATATCAAATTTTAAGGAAATCTGAGAAAAAAACCTGGCTTGTGCAGCCCTGTTAGATTCAAGTCTATTGGGAAGTTCATGGAGTTTAATGACCTGCAAAGCTACTCAGTTTAGATGGTAAACAGCCTAGTTTCTCCCAATTGTGTCTCTCTTCACCTGTGTTCTCTTGGTACTCCTAGTTTGCGAGTGAATGGTCTGGGTGCAAGCCCCCAAATATGAGTGAAAGATGAACAATTCATCCAATCATTGGGACTTGCTAGCGTACTAGAATTGGATAAATTAACATTCAACTAGATGTTTTGGCTTTGGCCAGCAAGACAAAGCCAATTTCTGTATACAAACTGTTTAGGAATCTTCTTCATAGATTCCTGAGGGACTGCATCATGGGCAGGCCAGTCTTCACCCAGCTCCATCACAGGAGGCCAGAAATGCACCTAACAGCTCATCCCTACTTGTTTCTTTTGGACATCTGAAACCATTGTGAGGTGGTGTTTCCTAGCACTTAGGAGTTAATGGAACCAAATGAGAAGTGAAAATCATGTTCTGTAGACCAGTGGTTGCCGAGTGAAGGAAACTTTGCCCCCAGGGGAAAATTTGCAAGGTTGAGGAACAGTTTTGGTTTTACAACGAGGGAGAGGTACTACTGGCATCTCATGGAAAGAGGCCAGGGATACTGCTAAACATCCTACAGTGCCCGGAACAGCCCCTCATAACAAATAATTATCTAGATTCAATGTTAGCTGAGATGAGGTTGAGAAGCGCTGTGGTAGAGAGGTCAAAACCAGGAAGCGAAAAATCCAGTGATGTAAAGAGGTGATTATGGAGCTTAGAGTAAGAAGCAAAGCCAGAAAGTCAGAACACAGGTAAGTTCTGAAGTATTAGAAATGAGAATCAAAAAGCAGGAGCAAAGTGAGAGAAGGCAAAACCATTGCAATGAACTATTTGGCAATGCCTGAGGTTCCTTGAACCTGTGCCCGTGTAGTGTGGGAGTGAGGTTGCTTGATTTTTAGGCATGGGTTTGGAGCACATGCATTAGTAATAGCAGGTGACCAGTGCTCCAGCAATGCAGTTGACCACTGGATGGGTGCTAACTAGCCTAGTGGTCTGGAAGGATTTTCACAAGGCATGAGCCACTACAGCCATTAATTAGTCATCACCATATGTTGACACCACTGAGTCTAGGACATCACCATATGTTGGCATCAGACACTTTCACCAATTCAAAGCATTTGAATGACCTGATTTAGCTTCTGTGTGTTTTTATTTCTTCTTTAAAGCATCATTTCAGTGGACCATAGAGGAAAGTGAATTCATTATGTTTGTCTTGAGATGTCTTGATAGAGTGATGATGCAGTACGGCAGAAAAAAATTTATCTTAAAAAATTACACACACTCACACATACAGTTTCTGCCTTTCGCAGGAAGAACAACTTGAATGTCAGAAGTGAATGGTTCTCTGATGGAGTCCAATACTTGGATGGGACTATGGGGTTCAGAAAGATGAGCCTCTGTCTTGCATTTTCTCCTCCAACTTCCACACAAAGTATAGACTTGTGAGGGCGAGTTGAAGGAGCTGCTACTGCTAAGAAAATAAGGATCTTAGTGCCTATGGGTAGCCCACAAAAGAGGGTCTCAGTAGCATGAGAAGAGGCCCAGCGGTATGACAGGAGGCAATATCTTAGGTAAAAGTGTGGCAGGAGAAACTGCCTGTGGGGAGGAATTATGGAGAACTATGTAAAATTGGTGCAGTTTAAGTGGTTTTGAAGAAACCACTTCTCTTATCCCAAAAAGCCCCCGTAAAAGTTAACCACAGCCAATAGCCTTGGACAGTGTTGTGTGGAGGGAGGGGGAAGGAAGGAAGAATGATGTCAGAGGAAGCAGAGAAAAGAGACAACCTGTAGAAATACGAACCTTACTCCAAGTACTCCCTTTCCCATTCCCTCTCTCTCAGACCCAGGAAAAGTCCTAGGACTTCTTTAGTTCTGAGATGGTGGCTTGACCATGTTACTTGGATAATAAAAGACGATGCGCTTGCAGCAAGCCAGAGTACTGGGGACCTCTGGTTTGCATAACTGAGTCAATGACAGTTTCAAGCAGCGATGACACAGTGGGTCTTGCCTTTTCATGAGTCTCCTAGGGCAAGCGTTTCCTATACAGATATCTAGAAACTGTCTTGTCACTTTCTCAAGGTCTTTTGGTGACAATGTGCAGCCTGAAGCTTTCCCCAGGAAATGGAGTCTAATTCTTGCTTGCCCAACCTGGCTACAGGAAAGAGGAGGGGAGATGTGATGAGAGACGGCTCTGAGGCGGGATGGCCGGGGGTTGCGTGAGTTGGGGCCAGTGAGACCAGATATCTGCCGCTATCACTTTCTTTGGAAGATGAACGAACTCTATGTCGTCTTCCAGAGCCTGTCCCCTGAAGATCTTGGCTTTGCTGCATCGCACAGATCATGTCTGCTGTGCCTCCTTGCAGTTCTGGGAGTGCCCAGCTGCCAAACCCAGTGCAAGGGATTGTTGAAGAGGCTGTTTGCCAAAGATGAAGCGTTGGAGATGCCAAGGCATTTGCTGCAGTCACTTTTCTTGCCCACTCTTTGTCATCTTCCATTAGTCAGGAGTGCTAATGAATCATCACAGGGTGTACAAGTGACAGTGATTCACCTTTCCCCAAGCCTACCAAGGCTGGTTAAATGTAGCTGTAGAAATCATAGTGCGTGTGCATTGTTCTATCCCATAGGTCCTATCAATTTCTCTTTCTCCTGGGTTTTTGTTCAATTAGTTCTGACACTTTCATCTTCCCTCTCTTGCTCTCTCCTTCCCTCTCTCTTGGCTTTCCACTGGACCTTGCCCCTAGATCCTCACTCACTTGATTCCTCCTTATTGCTCACATCTTTAAATGGTACCTCTTTGGAGATATCTTCACCGACTTCCCAGTGTAGAGTATTGTTTTCCCATCCCCCTGCCATTCCGTAGTCGTTTTTAAAATAACGCTTGCCACGACCTGCATTGACTTGTTTAATTCCTTCTTGGTTACTGTCTTTCTCCTTCTACTAGAATATAAGCTCAGTGAAGACCAGGGTCTCATCTAACACGTTCACCGTTGTATCTTCCACTGTCTCCCACTGTGCCCTGCATGTCAGAGGTTCTCAATACATATCCATTTAGTGAATGACCTAGTGAATCAATGAGTGAAACTACTCTAGGTAATGAAAACTTTATGGTCTTTTCTTAGATCTCATTCTTTTTTTTTTTTAATGTTTATTTACTTTGAGAGAGAGAGAGAGAGAGAGAGAGAGAGAGAGAGAGAGAGAGAGAGAAAGCAAGCAGGGTGAGTCAGAGAGGGAGACCGAGAATCCCAAGCAGGCTCTGCACTAGTAGTGCAGGGCTTGATTCAGGGCTCAAACTCAAGAACCATGAAATCATGACTTGAGCCAAAATTTAAACCAGACGCTTAATCGACGGAGACACCCAGGTGCCCCAGATCTCATTCTTTTCAGCGTCCCTGTGGGTTCCCCACCACGTTCAGAATTACTGTTTATCTTTCCACGTGTACAAAGCCTTATCTAATCAGGAGCTGGTCTCCTTTTTTATTTTTTAATGTTTATTTATTTTGGGGGGGGGAAGGGCAGAGAGAGAAGGGGACAGAGGATCCACAGTGGACTCTGTGCTGACAGCAGCAAGCCTGATATGGGGCTCAAGCTGTGAGATCACGACCTGAGCTGACAGCATCTGCTCAACTGACTGGGCCACCCAGGCACCCTGGGGCTGGTCTGGTTTTGCTCCATTCACACTGTCTTTTCTATTATTTGAACATGCTAAGCTTATTTTCAATGGTCAAGTGCACAGGCTCTAGATTTGGCTGAAGCTGGGTTTGAACCCCAGCTCTGTGTGTTGCTAGCTTTGTGGTACCGAGCAAATTCGTTTAACCCTCGCTTCCCTCAGCTGTAAAATGGAAGTAATGATTGCTGCTACTTCGTAGGTGGTAACCACATGGGGGTCACATACTCAGAGAATTAAGGAAGTCTCCCTGAATGTTAGCTCTTACGAGCACAGCATGGTTGGGTCAGGATCACAGATTCCAATTTGTAAGACTTTTTGAGGGAAATAAAAAAGTCAGACATGGGTGTGGCTGTGTTCTCTAGTAGAACAAGCATGGAGCAAGGATGTGAAGGCCCAAAGATCGAATAATGTGTTGTGTCCACAAGATGGACGAGCCTTGGACAGAAGGCATCCAGAGAGGGTGGGAGGGCCAGGAGCAGCCTGGGTGGCTGGAGTGTGGCTGCAGAGGATGAGGTCAGAGAGATGGGATTGCAGCAGACCCTGGAATGTCATTCAGGACGTCCTGGAATATCATCCCAGGAGCTTGGGATGCCATTTGTTCTTAACAATAATGTCAGGATCAAGATGAGACCATGCTGGATTGGGGTACGCCCTAAGTCCAATGAGTGTCTCTACAAGAGAGAAAAGGATACTGAGACACAGGGAAGAGGATCTCATGAAGGCAGAGGTAGGGGTTCGAATGATGTGACCACCAGCAAGGGAGCTCCAGGAGCCACTAGAAGCTGGAGGAGGCAAGGAGGGATCTGTCCCTAGAGCCTGCGGAGAGAATGTGAACCTCTTGATTTTGGACTTGGGACTGAGTTCCAGGACTATGAGAGAATGAATTTCTATTGTTTTAAGCCACCAAGTTTTAAGTAATTTGTTATGGCTGCTTTAGGAAACTAATCCAATCTCTTAGAGAATTTGATGAAATCTATGGATCCTCTCCAGAAAAAGGCATGCATGTATGCCCACACACGTACCATTTTGCTTTCAATTTAATGGATGTTCTGAAGCTCACCGATGGGACCCAAGGGTAAGCACTCTTCCTCTAGATAATGGGGCATCATTAAGCCGACTGGGTCTGAATTTGAGAACAGTAATCATGGAAGCCACATAAAGATGAATAGGAACTAAGAGATTTTAAATACTGAGAATTAGTGCAATCACTTCCTTTTCACACTTTTGCAAAACACTGCTTTTTTTTTCTGGAAACATTTAAATACAAAAGAAAATTAATAAGGTTGCTTATCATGTGTCCCAAGGCAGGATTTTTAATAAAACAAAAAGGAACAATGATTTTAGTTTCTGCATTGTGCTCACAAATGGTGGTACTGCTTATAAAGAGGAAAAACACTCAAGAGTAAAGACGGTCTTGTCCCAATTCACTGGGATCAGGTGGGGAGGTGATTACATTCTCTTCCATTTTGTGGCTTCCGGGGCCAGAGGTGAGGCTGGTACTGAAATGTCCATATCTGGGGCAAGGCAGGTGCCTGATGAAGTTGGCGGCCATGACCACTCCTGACGAGAGGCAGGATGAGCCTCAGTAGACCTTGAGCCACGGAGAAGGGACAGTTCTTTGAGCGGGGCTCTCATCCCTTGGGACCCCACCTTCCCTCCCAGCTCTGTGGCAGTGGCCCTGCTGCCTTTGCAAATTGAGGCAATGGTAAAGCTCCTGCTTCTTGGAAGGTTCTTGATATATTTAGGAAACAACTTTACTGGGATGCTGGAATACATTTTCTAGGTGGTGTGTTTTTACTACCATTGCATGATGGTGGGGAGAGGAAGAGCAAGAGGTTCAAATGCAGATTTCGCCTTGAGTGCATTTGGATAAGTCACATGTGTGAGCCCTGGTTTCCCTTTTTATTAGGATGAAAAAGTTGTTAGTGTAAAATGAAACATTATCTTCATGGTGGAAATCGTCCGTAGTGTACTCAGTCACCATCTCCATCCTTACTTACTTACTTACTTACTTTATTTATTTATTTTGCTAACAGCATCCCAATTTACTCAAGGGTAATAGATCCTATCTCAGCCTGGAGGCCTGTCTCATAGATCTGAATAAGGAGATGAAGGGGTGAGTTTGCCAAAGGAGGCCAGTCTTCCAAATAAAAGGACAAAGTCTCACAGGAAGATAGCCCTTGTCCCCTTCTTCATTCTGCTTTGAATGTTGGATGTGATGTCTGGGGCTGTAGCAGCCATCCTGAAACCACAAGGATATAGGCAGTTTGTGAATTATGGCAGAACAGTAAGAGAAGGAGCCTGGGTTCTGACAGTACCACTGAGAAGCTGGGCCAACGGTAGCAGTTACTAACTTCTAGGATTTTGTTATATAATAAAATACACCTCTGTGTTCTACGGCAGACAAATGCAATCCTAACTGTGAAACAATGTACTCATCCCAATACTTGGCAATAGTGAGAGTTAAGAAATGCCAAGAACTTTCTCTTCCTTCCTTCTGGTTTGGTTTAAGTTTTGCTTTTCCTGTGTTATTTCCTAAGGACCTCATTTCTTCCTTTTATGCATACCTTCATTACACATTTAATTTTATTTAATAGCATTTTATTTGACCAACTGTCACCAACCAACCAAACCTACCTTTCTTCAACATAGCGGAGAATCCAGGGGGAAAAAATTAGTGGCAGTTGTGCAGAAAATTAGATGCAAAAAACTTCATATACTCTGTAAGTCATATGAATCTGAAAGCAGCAAGAACCTAAGAAGAGAACCTCAATTCTTACTCAGAACTCATGTACTCTTACTTTAGATACAGTTTTTATCAGAACTTGGCTAAGTGACTGGAAGCATGCTCAAAACATGGAGATTATGACAACATAGAAAGAGACTAAAAAACCTACCAAAAGCAAAAATATGAAGTGAGTGTTATGGTGAGTCATTTAGTGTAGCTGTTGGCACCGTGTACAGTTGAAAATGCCCAGGGAGATCCCTATATCACACCACAGTGTGAAAGTTGACATTCTTCATTATCCAGAGACCTATAGAAATGGCTCATCTGTGCTCCATGTATTCTGACTAAGGCGGAGGAATGTTTTAGCTGCTTTTGAAAGATTTCTATGTTTTTTAAAGCTTTTGGTTGAAAACAGTAAGCTTCTCACATCTGGAACATTTCATTTCAAATATTTGGATGAACATGTTATCTTGTTGCCTGGATATCTCCCATATTTAGAGATTATCTTTCTAAATTCTTAATCTATATCTCTGCCAATACCTGCTACAGAGCTAAGCATTATGGACCTATTAATTTTACTTACCTTTATTTATACAGGCTGTAGAATATTATAACTTGATTTAATCTTTCAGCTTTTACTTTCAAGAGTTTGTGTCACACTTAGAAGACTTCAAGTGGCAGAAGTTGTTCTGGTTGGGTGGTTGATCTCAGGAACCTTTGGAATGCTCTGTCTACAAGGGAAATATGTAATTTTCAGAGTCCTGCATTAAACAAAACATGAACTGGTTAGATAATGATCCCCAGGGTTAAGGCTGCACCAGCTCTGATATGGAAGGAGGTAATGGGTGTTTTTAGTCTGGATTGCAACCATCAGTGCCTTTCAGGTAAGGGAAGGAACATAGACCCTTTTCACTCCACTATTAGAGAGTAAGATGGTGAGAGAACAGAACTGGATGATGTGGACACAGATGTAGGAAAAATCTGGTAAGAGAGCTGGAGGGTCACTCAGCCTGGAGAAAGAAGTAGATAGAAATCCCAGCATGGGACATGTGGAGCCTCGAACTTGGGAATGAGGTCAGACAAAACCAGAACATGTTTCTCCATTTCTCTGGGCTGTCATGCATTCCTTTGGAAGGACAGGGAGTTGGATCCGAGCCCCTGTGTGAATACTTTCTAGTACCATGGTTTCTAATGATGGACAAATGATGCAGTCCTCATGACAGACCTTGGAATCACTCATTCTCAAAACATGTTTTGTTAACTTAATGAAACACTAACAGGAGCGCCTGGGTGGCTCAGTTGGTTAAGCATCCAACTTCAGCTCAGGTCATGATCTCACGGTTCGTGGGTTCGAGCCCTGCATCAGGTTCCGTGCTGACAGCTTGGAGCCTGGAGCCTGGAGCCTGTTTTGGATTCTGTGTCTCCCTCTCTCTCTCTGCCCCTCCCCTACACATGCTCTGTCTCAAAAATAAATAAACTATATATAAAAAAAAGAAACACTAACTTAGACAACCCCCAACCTTATTCATTATAGATATTTGGACTGAGTAGACCCAAGGTTATAACTCAGGTTATGACATCCTGAGGTGAAAGGAATCAGGGAGACAATACTTCTGTGTCAAAGGCTCTTCCTCTAGATGTCCGTGGATTTATATTCAAGAGTAATCAGACACTGGAAATCCATAAAAAATTCTATGTCTAGCTGTACATGTGCACTTCCAAGGCCAGTCAATCAATAGCTTTCATTATAATCTTAGTGCTCTGGGACTCTAAGGGGATTGAAGCAACATGGCCCTTTAGGATACTCTCTTAAAAATGTACTATTTTTTAAATACATAAATAATACGATGTTTACACAATAAAACATTGTGAATTTAAAAAATGTATTTGAACAAGAGGGAAAAAACACACCAAAGGCTAATTATTTAGCTATGTCTCCAGTTTTAGATCTTAAAAAATTATGTATGTATAGAAATGTGCACAACTAAAATAATGTATAATTTATATGACATATAGTAATAATAAGATAATAGGATATAACCAAATATTTTTAAATTGTGTTTTCCTTTTTAAATCATGTATGTCTTTTCTTGTAGAGATACATGTATGTAATCACCATTAATGGCTGTGTAGTATTCCATTATATAAATGTATCATAATTTACTTACCCATTTAAGACTTTTTAAGATATTTTCCTATTATAAAAGACACTGGGATAAGTATGTTATATAAATGTATACATTTTTGCCCATTTGTTCAGCTATTTTAAGGATAAATTCCAGGAAGTATACTTTATGAGTTACTTTTTAAGTAAGTCTTAAATGTGCCAAATAGCTTTCCAAAAAAAAAAAATGACACTCTTAAGAGCAGTATAGGGGAGTGCCACTTTTCCTATTCTTTGCCAACATCGGACATGATCATATTTTTTATCTTCATTAATAAGATACTCAAAAAAGAAATCTCCATATTTATTATCATTTATTTGGTGATTACTGAGGTTAAATATGTCCTAACAATTTCTGTGGTTAATCTCATCCTTTATTTTGAGAATTAACTTTTACTAATGTCCTTGGCCCCTTTGAACATTAATCTTTTTTTCTCTACTCATAGAACTTTTTACATATGGATCCTTTGACATACAAAATTTCCCAGTTTGTTGTTGGCTGCATATCTTGTAGAAAAGAAATTTTAACCTTTGATGTGGCCAAAACTTTTAATTGTTCTATTTGAATGTTATTCTTCCACATTATGTTTAAATGGATATAAGATTATATAAACATTTATCAATAGCATCCTCTAGATACTTCATGGATTCTTTGTTACGCTCCATCTTTCTATTGCTACATCACTCAACTTTTCTTTAGGATATTCTTGGTAACAAATGATCCCCAGATTTCAATGACTTGTAATAATACATCTTGATTCTTTGCACACTTTACATATTGGCTGTGGTGAGCTTGGTCTCTTTCAGGTATGCCTTTTTACATGCTGAAGGAGCAGTCTGTATCCCTTTCTTGTGACGGAGGGACAAAGAGTGAGGTGGAACCATTTGATGGCACAGTGAACTTGTGCTAGGATGTGGCATGTCTCTCTGTTCACATTCCATTGGCCAAATCAAGTCACATGGCTAAGTCTATGTCAACAAGGCATGGAAGTATAATCTCATAGGAATGGCCGTGGACAGTTAAGAACTAAGCACAATCTACCATATGTATATATATTGAGTAGGGCTTAACTTTATATATTTTCCAAGTGCTTAGCTAATTGTTTCAATACAGCTTAGTAATAGTCTTATTTTCCACACTGCTCTGTGATGCTATTTTTACCACATGCCACTTTCTTACAGATCCTTCTTTTAGTTCTTAGACATTGGGTTGGGTTTTATGGATTTATTCTTGCACCAAGACTGGGAGTACTTTTAAAATCATCTTGGGAAAGGCTCACTTTATTTCCCTTCATTAAAAAAGTCTTAAATATTCTCTGCATTGATTAGTTAAATTTTTGAAAACCTGTGTTTATTTCCAAAAGGAAGTCCTACATAGATATTGGTTGGATTGTACTATATGTCTGTATTAGTTTAAAGAACTGATTTGTTGCAATATGAAGTCTTCTCATTCATTGACACCGCTTGTTACTTTACATGTCCAAACTATGTTTTTATTAGAGTTTTGCAGCTTTAAAAAGCAGGTCTTAAAATTTATTTAATAAAATTTCATAGTTTTTGATACATTTGTGAAATAATTTTCTCCCATAATATTTTATAAATGATTATAACTAGTATGTAGGAAAGCCATTATCTTGTTTCATAAGTATTCTTAAAACTAAAAGTCTGAACTCATTTTAAAAAAATTATTCAGTTCTTAATTTTAATTGTGATATAGTTAATACAGTGATGTGTTAGTTTCAGGTGTACAAAATAGCGGTTCAACAATTTTATATATTATTCAGTATTGTTCAGTGCTCTTCATGATGGGTACATACCTTAATTCCCACGACCTATCTCACCAATTCCCTCACCCACTTCCTCTCTGGTAATGATTAGTCTGTTCTCTATAGTTAAGAGTCTGTTTCTTGGTCTTCTCTCTCTCTCTCTCTCTCTCTCTTATTTCCTTTGCTTGTGTACTTATTTGTTTTTAGCTGATTCTTTTGGATTTTGAAAACAAATAGTCATATACTATTGTAATTTACATTTGGTTTCTTTTTCTGACTTTTTGCTCTGGCCAAAAATTCCAAGACAATATGGATAACAGTGGTTATTTCGGGCCTTGTTTTCCTACCCTTGGTTTTAGAAGAGTAAATCTTATTGATGTTTATGAACTATTCTTCTCACCCTAGTGCAGTAGCATTGTTTAACCAGGCATGCGGTTGAATTTCATCAAAGTGTTTTCTTATTTTTTTCAGTGTTTATTTATTTTTTGGGAGAGAGAGAGACAGAGCATGAGCAGGGAAGGGACAGTGAGAGAGAGGGAGACACAGAATCTGAAGCAGGCTCCAGGCTCTGAGCTAGCTGTCAGCACAGAGCTGGACTTTGGGGTGGAATCCACAGACTGTGAGATCAGGACCTGAGCCAAAGTCAGATGCTTAACCAGCTGAGCGACCCAGACACTCCCAAAGTGTTTTCTTATTATCATTCAAGATCTTCAGAGGTTTTCCTATTTGGATCTATTGTGGTGGATCAGATAGATGATTTCATAATATTGAACTATCCTTGCACATTTGGAAATAAGGCTCATGGGACACAGTGTCTTATTCTTTTGAATATATGCTTTTATTTAACTTGCTATAAGTTTTTGAATGATTTTTGCTTCCATATTTAATATGGTAATTTACCTTTAAATTTCCCTCTTTTGGGGACATTTTTTGTCAGATTTTTTATGGTATCAGAATTATACTGATCTTATGAAATTCATTAGAGGGTCTCCCTCTTATTCTACATTTTGGAACAGTTTCAGGAGTATAGGATTTAATCCCTTTCTTGAAAGTACTCACTTGTCTGGTCCTAAAGAAGTCCAACATTGTTTTGACTTCTTACACTGTCATTTGTGTTTTTGACTTTTCTACCTCTTCTTAAGTCAATTTTAATTATTTACATTTTTCAGTACATTTTAAATTTCATCAAGATTCTAAAACCTATGTAGCATTTAATGTATCTTATACCATGTAAAATAGTCAGAAGCTCTAAATTTAAAACAATTTTGAAATTTCAGTTTACAGGATTCTTAGATGTGAACAAAGCCCAAGCAAAGGTGTCAACTCTGTCTGCCACCAACAGATGGCGATAACAGTCACTTTATATTGTTAATTTTGATTTCAGAACAAATGGACTTTGAGTTCTTCCAAAACCTGATCACGTCAAACCGGAAGACTTTTTCATGATACTTAGCATTATATAATGTGCTTTATGTATTCCTTTCCCTCCCTGCTTCCCTCATTTCTTCCTTCCTTCCTTCCTTCCTTCCTTCCTTCCTCCTTCCTTCCTCCCTCCCTTCCTATTTTTCTTTCTTACTTCATTTGTTCCTCCTTCTCCCTCCTTTCTCTCTCTCTTTCTCCCTTCTTTCTCCTGCTTAGTCTTGGAATGTATTGGTGTTTTCAAAGAATCAGAGCTTGGATTTATTTTTTGAGTGCCATTTATATCTTTGTTAATTCCTTGTTTTTAAATTTCATCTCTCTCTACAGTCTCTTTTTTAAAATTAAGTGCTTAGTTTATTTGTTTTCAGTGTTACTTAATAATGAAAGCATTTAACTCCGTAAATTCCACCACTGATAAACACACCTTGTCTGTACTCTATATTTTTGATATCACCTGTTTTTGCCATGATTAACTTCTAAATAACCTGTCATTGCAATTTTGCTATCTTCTTACACATAATTATATAGGGCAGAATTTATTTTACATTCCACGAAGGAGAGAGTTCAGTATCAAACTCCCTGCAGTTATGAAGTCATGTAGGGGGAAAAAATTGTCACAACATGAAATGTTCGTGGATGAATTAATCACTTGTGAAATTGGTCTTCTCCTCAAGGTAGGGAGATCAGGGACTTTACCTATTTAACTGGTCAGATCTCTTTGTCCGGTTACCTCTAGCTGATTGTGGGCAGTTTTCCTGACAAAACAAAGCAAACACTTTATCTTGGATTAAAAAGAAAGCCTGCAGAGTTTTGTAAGGTTGAAGGTGATGTTGGAGAACTGCTGAAAGCACCCATATTTCTTTGACAACTAAAGCTGTGGTGAAATGCAAGAGAAAGAAGTAGAAATTCTACAAGGTGACGGCATGATAGTGCCAGAGGAGTCATTTCTAAATAGAAAAGCATCGGAAGGACCCTTGGGAGTCTGATAAAAGCTTTCATCTTTCTTTTAGGAAAACCCACTCTTTTGATTATTCAAACGTGAAGGATGTCATATCATGAGATCCCCAGTTTTTTGGAACAAATATGCCAAAATCAGTATTTTTCTTCTTTAATTTCATTAAATAGGCAACAAAATCATCTTACCTTGACATTCTTTTTGTTTCATTTTTCAAGATTATGTTCCACTCCAACTTTTCTTCAATGCTTCTCGTGAAATTTCATACTTTCTTTTAAAGGGATTTACTTTCAAAGGATTATTCTTAGGATCAATTATCCTCAGGTAACATCTGTCACTAACATGTAATTGTATTGAATTTTGAACTTTGTGTTTATGTGTTCTATATTTATCCATTTTCTAATTGCCAGAAAAATGTACTTTCTCCTCACCCCATTTTAAGAATTAAACTTAATGATTTTATGATTTAGATTCTTTACATTTTTATTTTTTGTTTGATTTATCTTTTAGTAATAATAATTTATCGTCTAGTGTTGATGCTTCACAAAATCGCAGTATCTGTGTTTGTTTTTCTTTGTCTAACAATTTTTAAAAATATATTTAAATGGAGTATTGTCAGAACAGAGAAACCCAAAAAAGTTATATATTTTATTTTAAATTTTAGGGTTAAATAATTTAAAATTTAAATTTTAGGGTTAAATAATTTTAAAATTAAATAATTTAAAATTATTTATATATTTTTTAATTCCTGAAAAGCTGTGAGAATTGATAAGTATCTGCTGATTATTGCCTCATATCTTCATTTTGAATGATCTCCGTCACTATTATAAAGTGTTCCCCTCTGTCCCATTTGGTCTTCTTGCCTAGATTCCTTTTCCCTCCAGTTTTCATTGTACATTTTTTCTGTCTTCTCGTATTCTCTTATTTTTTAAACATATTATATTGTCATATATAATTTGTTTGTGTGTGGCCTAATTTAAGAGAATTTAGGAGTGTTTGCTACGAGGGCACCTGGGTGGCTCAGTCAGTTAAGCGACTGACTTTGGCTCAGGTCACGATCTAGGGATACTCTGGTTCGAGCCCTATCGGGGTCTGTGCTGACAGCTCAGAGCCTGGAGCCTGCTTTGAATTATGGGTCTCCCTCTCTCTGCTCCTCCCCCATTCATGCTGGCTCTCACTCTCTCAAAAAATAAATAAATCTTAAAAAAAAAAAGGTGTTTGCTACTCTTTATGGGCATTTATCCCATTTACTTTTGTTATAATAATAACTATTGCTACTGTGACCTTCAGTCTTGTCTTTTTGTTTTTTCCACTTCTTTGGTATCTCCTTTATTTTCTATCTTATGTTTTGTGGACTAAATTGACTTTGCTTTTATATTTGTCTGTGTTTTAGAGGCTAATAGCGTGGATTCTTGTAGTGGTGACCTTTAGTGTGTCAAATTTATACTCTGGTTACTTTTTCCTAACTGCAGAATCCGTTGCAAAGGAGTGTCTTTGGGCTTCCCAACCCTCCAGCTCCCAATTGAGACAAAGTTTTTAATGCAATTTACTTCCTCTTTCTTCACAGGTTTTAGTACAAGATATTATTACATTCTGACTTTTACATTCACTTTCAGTTTCAAAACTAGATTTAAAACAGGTATGTAGACTTAACTATTTTGAATGATTTCAGTGTTTATTGCTGGCCTCTTTATGGTTGTTCCATTCCTGAGGCTTTTATTTTGATTGGAGTCTAATATATAATTAGGTAATATATTTTCAACAGAGTATTTTTTTTTAGTTCTTGTTTATATGAGAATGTTATTGTTTTACCTTTAAATGTAAATGACTACTTTCTTTGTATAAAATGGTTAACATTTTATATTTCTATAAAGTGGGAAGTCTTTAGCTCACCACTGTTTTCTTTTATTATATCTAAAGATTTTCCTTCTGCTCTGTTTTTCCTCTTCTTCAGTTGGACTATTTTTTAAAAAAGTTTTCAATGTTTATTTATTTTTGAGAGAGAGAGAGATGGAGGGTGATGGGAGAGGAGCAGAGAGAGACAGAGACACAGAATCCCCAGCTGGCTCCAGGTTTAGAGCTGTCAGCACAGAGCCCGAAGTGGGGCTTGAACCATGATCTGTGAGATCATGACCTGAACCAAAGTTGGACGCTTATTGACTGAGCCACCCAATCTCGCCGACTCCCCTTTAGAATTTTTTAAAAAAAAATGCTTACAGTTATACTTTTTGAACATTATCTTTTTTCTCCAGTCTCCCTTGGTTATCATAGTTTCTCTTTTTATCTTAATCCTTTGCCCTTTTATTTTAAATTCTGAGAGGTATTCTTAAGTTTGTTGTCTACACCACATACTGTCCTTTATTGTCTGGATTGTCGATTCTCATCCCATGACAACATTGTAAATTTCCTTGGAATCCTTTGTATCACTCATCTCCTTTTTTCTCTCTTTCCTTTGCCCACTCATCTCAATCTCCTATAATTGAGAACCTATTATTTTTGTCCTTTTTTTGAAAATCCCAACTAGGTTTTTAAATTTTTCTTCTGATTTTTGGAATAGCTTGTCTTTGGAGGCAGGTTCTTCGCTAGATCCTTCCTCTTAAAATGTTTCTTGTTGTTTAGGTAGGGCTTTCCTTCAGATAAATTCACTGTCTTCCCTCCTATTTGGTGATAAAGGAGAGTGAAATCACTGCCTATGGACATCTGTATGTTCAGAAAAATGTATTATTTTGCTCTTCTCTTAATGAAGAGAAAAATATTCCTCCTCTTAGTGTGGATTTTAACTATGTTAACTGAAATTAATACAACAGTATTTTTTTCCAGAAAAAAATAAAAAACTTAGCTCTCATGGCCTCCCACCTATCCTGTAGAGATAATTTCAAAAAATGCTTTTATTACATTTTGTTACAGGAACTTGCTTTTAAAAAAATCTTGCTTTATGTCTTGTAACTTTTACATTTACAGAAAAATTCTGAAGATACTTCAGAGAGTCCCCATGTACTTCTCACCCAGGTTTCGCTATTATTAACACCTTGCATTTGCATGGTACAATTATCATAATTAGTGACCAACACTGATACATTATTATTAACTAAAGACCATACTCTATTTACATTACCTTAATTTTTGACTAATATAGTTTTTTTCCATTCCAAGATCCCATCCAGGATACCACATTCCATTTAGTCATCAAGCTTCCTTAGACTCTTCTTGGCTGTGACATTTTTTCAGACTTGTGTTGTTTATGATGAGTTTTTGAAGAGTACCAGTGGGTGTTTTGTAGAATGTCCTTCAGTTGGGATTTGTCTGATGCTATCCTCCTGATTAGACTGGGGCCGTGGGATTTTTGACAAGTCACAGGGCTAACATACCATTTTCATCACCTCATATCAAGAGTACATACTGTCGGCATGATTTACCACCATTGATCTTGGTATTGATTACCTGGCTGAAGCTGTGTTTATCAGGTTTCTCTACTGAAAAATTACTGTCCCCTCTTACTTTCCACTCCCACTTTCCACACTTAGCCCATAGCTAAGGAATGGGGAGTGATGCTTCACCTCCTTGAGTGCGGCATATCTACATAAATTATCTGGAATACTTCTGCAAAGGAAATTTGTCTCTTCTTACCTATTTATTTATGTATTTATTCATTCATCCATTCATTCATTCAATAATTCATTTATATCAGCATTGACTCATGAATATTTATTTTATGCTTTGGATATAATCCAATACCACTTCATTTAGTTCATTACTCAGATTGGTCCAGCTTTGGTCATTGGCAGCTTTTTCAGTACTTACCCTCATAATTATAGGCTTTTATTAATTTTGAGCACTTCCTTATTTACTGGTACCATAAGATATTACAGGCTCACTTTGTATATTTTCTACCTTTGTCCTAGAATTGGCTGTTCTTCTAAAGAGCCCTGTTCTTTTATTGTAGAATGGTATTAGAAACCAAGATTTGGGCATTAGATGTGCTCACTATTACTGAGATGTCATTACTTCTAGGCCCCCTCAGCTGACAGAGCAAAGAGATATAGATGTGTATATAATCCGTGTGTATGCACACATCTGTAAATATCTGTATGTAGCTACTTGTATCTATATGAAGCTAAACATGAGTCCATGCCGATGTCTCTAACTTCAGTGCATTACCATATGAATCATTCTAGCCTCCTCCATTGCTGTTCTGTAAACTCCCACTCCAGAACATTGTTTTACTTTTAAAATACCATTTTCTTAAAAAAAAAAGTCCTGGTTTTATAAATATGCCGATAGGCATGTACATATTACATGCTTACTGTAGAACATTTAGAAAATTCAACAATGTCCAGGCAAGAAAGCCCAAAATCTGTCTTTTTAAAATCTGTCTTTTCCCGTTCAACCAGTTTTATGAGCTTTTCCTCCAAGTCATAGCTATTCTTAAAGGTCATGAGTTTAATTACCTACAGAATATTATTAACCTTTTGGACATTTACATTTTAATAATTTTTGGTGTTATAAATAATACTCCTAAAATTAAGTCCATAAGTCATTATGCACATACCTGATTTTTATTTAGAATATTTTTTGGAAGTTAAATTACTGGGCCTTAGGGTATGACCATTTTAAGGAGAATGATAAACAATAAAAATTTTTCTTCCAGAAAAGATAGAAGCAACTTAGTTTCCTGTCAACATTGTATATGAGCCATTTTCTTTATGTCCTTAGCAATACTATGTATTGGAAAAAAAATTTAAAAATCATCAATCAATGAATTAAAATAGCATCTTGCTGTATTTATCTTTACATTGAATTTATTTTATTTCAGGAATGTTTGGATAGTCTTTTCCTAAGTCACTTTACCATTATATATATTCATTTCTCTATTGCCTATCAATATCCTTGCCCATTTTTTGAGTTAGATTCATCTATTTACTTATTTTTTGTTTATTAATTTATAGAGAGTGCACGTGTACACGCACATGTGAGCTGGGGAGGGGCAGAGGGAGAGAGATAATCTTAGACAGGCTCCATGCCCAATTCCATGCCTGACTTGGGGCTGGATCTCATGACAGTGAGATCATGAGCCGAAATCAAGAGTGGGACACTTAACCAACTGAGCCACCCAGGCTCTCCCACTGTTTTTTTATTGTTTCAAAGTAACATTATAATATAAAAATAAATGTATATTCAATATAGAAAAATTTTAAAACAAAGAAAAATACAAAGACAAAAATTATCCATGATCTCATCACTCATTCTGATTTTGTTGTGATTATTTTCATTTAAATGTGTCTATTTACATACCAGAAATTAATATTTTACATTTTATATATGTTCAATTAGAAAAATGATACGTTAGACTCCTTTTGTAGCCTGCTAATTATTCACTTAGTGTCATATCATTAATATTTCCTCAGCCAACACACGGTGTTCCTTTTCTACTTGAAGGGAAAGACCTCTTGGGAATGAGTTTCCATGCATCTACGTGTCTTTTATGCAACCTTCTTTCATCTAGAGTCTGACTCCATTCAACAGGTTGATATAGACCCAAATCTGGATCATCTTCTGTTTCCATGGCACCAAGATTCTCCATGCCACATGATTTGTACAGGATTAGCATTCACCCTCCTTCGTGGAATTGTGAGCCACTGAGTTCTCTTGTGCTGCTGCTGCCACTTTCTTAGCCTTAGGGCAGGAGATAGGAGGGATGGCTACTTTCTGCTTTGTCTCTACATTCCAGTTATATACACAGGCTTGTTTCTGAATTTTCCATAGCCCAAGAAAAAGACTGCTGTAACATTTCACAAAACTGGTGTGAGACCTTACTTGCAATGAAAGAAGGTAAATTAAACACAGAGAAAATACAAATCGATGACTGGGTTATTCCTTGGGACCGCAGATAAGTTCCGTCATCTAAGTCCCCAGCGGACACTGCCGGGGCCTCCTCCTAGCCTGGGTAATTCTGATAATGCTTCATCTCATTTGCTTCCATTCTCAGTGGCTTCCTAGAATTCCTTTCTCTCTTGCGGAGCCTCTCATTCCCCTCCTCACTGAAAGTACTCATTTGTCATCTCCAGCTTGATTTGCCGCTGTGATGATTGACAGTTGCAGCAGCCACTCCTCTCAGAAATAGAAATAAACCTAACGTTCTTCCCATGGTTGGTAGGGCTCTCTCCCAAAGTATTGTAATGATTAGTACCTTTCTTGAAAGCAGGTTATTCAGTATAAAATTAAAATCCCCCAGTAGGCTGGCCAAAAATTTAAAAGAAACAGCAATAAAGCTAATCAGGCATAAAGCTATTTGTAACTGCAAAAGGCTGTCCATCGACAGGATGAATAACTCTAGTACCACCACATCACGGAGTATTATGCAGCTGTAAAAAGAATAACTCTGAATAATGCTAAAGAATGATATCCAAGATATAATGTTTAGTTCAAGGTAGAGAAAAATGTGCATGGTATACTAACATTTACCTAGGAAATGGGGATATATGAATGTATGTGCAGGTTTGTTTAAATGAAAAATTCAATAATAAACCATGAAATAAAGTGGTTAGCTACATGGGGAGGGAGGGAAGAGTGGAGAAAAATGATAGAAGCTAGACTTTCTTAAATATATCTTATTTGCAGATTTAACTCTGGAACCATGTAAATATTTACACAATTTAAATAATTAAATAAAAATAAAAATATTGTTCCTAAAAATCAAAATCAAAATGAAAAGAAATGAATCTAAATGTGTAGTGAGTTGGTGACTTAACCGAGATGTTATTTCAAGTGACTCTAAAATAAAGTAAGGTGACTGGACATCCCTTGTGTCACGTACCCTAAAAATTTATAGCTTTGTCCATTGAAGAGGCCCCAAAACGATGACCAATCTATAAGCACAAGCTGGTGTTCACTTTCTGGTATCTTAATGCCATTTCTCAGTAAAAATAGAGATCATTGATGAAATGGTAGATTCCAGGTCTGATGCAGGAAGTGGTTAAGATAGGGATCTGAGCATCTTTTCAAACCAGAAAGCAAAGATGTGTTTAATGTGTCAGGAGCCAACTGGAAGAGGCGCCTCTTGGCCAAAACAGGAGTAATTTGAGCAATAAGAAGAGGAAAATTGGCAATGGGGTGAAGTATATTAAATACGTTAAAATTCATGGGCTCATAAAGACACTTAAATGCATCATGGTTCTTTGGAGATGTTGGAGAACCAACTCATGATTTGGAAAACTGAAAAATAAAAGGAAAGAATGAAACATTTAGCCAGACTTTCTCGTGCAAAAATATCTTAGGAAAACCAAGGAGTTGATCAGAAAAGACTTCATAGCGTTATCCAATTGATAAATAAGGTAGACATGATAGATAATCACCATTTTGCAACCCCAATGAAATGGATCTAGGCAAGGGCCATCAAGGACAGCTAAAATCACAAAAGGAAAGATAAACAGACATTATGTGCTTTGCACAACACCAGCTATGAAGCACTCTTGCACCCCAAACAAACCCAGATTAGATCTAGCTACCCTCATGTAGGAAATACTGGGGATAGAAGCACATGCTAAGTGACACTGCTGACAAATAATGTAGTTTCTCTAACAATAACAAAAAAATTGCAAAGAGAAAAAAGGAAGGAGATATCTAAAGATTACCAAAATGTTAAGAGACATAGTAAACACATGCATGCATGTATAGATGTTTGGATCCTAATTTATACAAACCAGTTGTCAAAAAATACTTATGGGGCAATTGGAAATTTGGACATTGATTTGATATGAAGGAATTAGCATTAATTTAGGCATGGTAGTGGTATTGTAGTTACATTTAGAACATTTAGAGATACACATGGACACATTTTCAGAAGAAATGATAGGATGTCTGAGAGTTGCTTCAAAATAATCTAGCCTGTGGGGTGAGGGAATGATAGAGATGGAATAAGAATGGCCTTGGACTGTTGTTTCTGTACCTGGGTAATGGGTACATGTAAGCTCACTGCATTATTTTCTTTCTTTTGCCTAGGTTTGGAATTTTCATATTATAAAGTGATAAAAAAAGAAAAGATGAAGAAGAGAAAAAGGAGAAGGAGAAGGAAGGGAGGAGGAATTTTCCTGTAGGGCTTCACCAGTACATTTCGTTGTGTTTCCTTGGGGTCCCTTCAGAAGCCTGTGGTAGAGAAGGACCCACTCAGATCCTGTGCAGGGGCCTCTGGGCCTCTATTCTGGGCTCCTCTGGGAGACCTTTGTGAATGAGAACACACACACCCCCGTCCCAAGATGTAATAACAATTCAGTCTAAGTATATTTAGTTAAAAAATCATTTCCATATAATCTTCAGAGATTCAATTTTACCTCTAACAAAGATAGGTTTTACATGATTCTGTACAACTGTAAGTCCCAATGTTTGGCCCAGGCAACCTTGGGGCCACTGAAACCATTTCAGGAATCCATATGGTCAGAACCATTTTTATAATAATACTAAGATATTTTTTCCTTTTTCACTCAATCTCTCACAGGATACTGGAGAGTTTTCTAGAAGTTACATGATTCTAGATAACTTGATTGCTCTGGCAGCTAACAGAGTGTGAGCTTGTGTGTTATTTTTATGTGCGTGAATTCCTATGTTTTAAATTTTTTTTCAACTTAACAAATCCAAATTCCTTCTTACAACACACACACACACACACACACACAGGCACATGCACACGCACACACACACACACACACTTCTAAAAAATTGATATTGTTTCCTTCCTAGAATCCAATCATCTCCCACCCCAAGATTTCTTAGTTAAGGCTCCAGGTCAAATACTTGGGTTTTCTTTCTCTCCTGATGGTCTCTACAAAAAATCTTTCCCCCAAGACACATTGCCCACAGGGAGTCTGGGATTCTTTGGGCCACAGAAGGTCTACCTGTCCCTGTAGAGCATGTCTCTGGGGTCATGGCCCTTTCTTCTTGCATCTACTAAGATAGGGGACCAATGGTTCTTACTTTGTTGAAATGATAAAATGATACAACATGCATTTTCTGCCTATAGTGACTAGAAGGCAGGTTCATTCCATTATCAGAAATCACTGGAGGTCATGAATAGCTCAAGACATTACTTTTCCCTTCTTTTAAGGTCATTCAAAGGATATCTTGGTTGGGTTTCCCAGAAGGTCTCTCTCCCTCTCTCTCTCTGTCTCTCTCTCATTCCCTCATTTCTCAGCCCCTCTTCCAGCCTCAATAACTGATCTTTTTTCACCCCTCAGCCCTCAACCCAGATTTACCCTCTATTCTTAAGGTCATTACGGTTCTGAAAATTAATCCTGTCACCATCCTGCTGAGACAACAGCAGGTCATTACAATATGAGTAGTGGAAGCAAGAAAGAAGTGAAGGAAGTAGGATGGTCATGTAGCCCAAGGTAGTTGCTCATGAGTGGTTAGCCTTCCTTACTGACTGCCCCATTTCCAGAGTCCTAACTCCATTAATTTTTATTCCAATCCATTGATGAACACTTTTGTTTTTATCCCCTCCAGCCCAGTCCCCCCCTCCCACTCCATTATCACACTCATCATTCTATCCTTATGATCACTTCCTTACATATACTCTTAACTCCCGTTCCCTCTCATCTTCCATTGAACACACTTGGCTAATCCACCCTTGGTTAAACCCAACACCCAGCTTGGTCCTGAACAACTAATGTGACTGGATAAACCACCACCATGCTTACTGGTCTGATTAACTTATGAATACAAATACCCAGTGGGTCTTCAGTACCTCCCCTCAGGGCCACTGTATTTTCCTTGTCAATCCACTCCTGTCTCTGAATTGACTTCTCATATTTTTATTTTTATTAAATGTTTATCTATTTATGTTGAGAGAGAGAGAGAGAGTGGGCAGGGGAAGGACAGAGAGAGAGGGAGAGAGAGAATCCCAAGCAGGCTCCACCCTCTCAGCAGAGCCTGAAGTGGGGCTCCATCCCACCAACCGTGAAATCATGATCTGAGCTGAAATCAAGAGTTGGACGTTTAACTAACTGAGCCCCCCAGGTGCCCCAACTTCTCATATTTTTAGATCTGTCCTCAAAAATCACACACTAGAAAAACCATACATTTATTTTCTAAACCTCGGTACCCTTGGGAGTGAAAGGGGTTAATAGATTTGCGAGACAACAGACTAAACCAGTGTTGTTCCAGGCAAATCACATTCTCCTATATGATACTTTGCTTTTCCCTCACTTTCATCTGGTGATTTCACAGCTTATTTCATGAAGAACACAGAAACAAGAGAAGCAAGTTCCAAACCTGCCAACAACTTCATCTGCATCAGTGTGTTTGGCCTTCCTTGGTCTTTTGGTGGCTGGTGTGTTAGTTTCCTGTGGCTACCAGAAAAACTTAATATAAACTTGGTGGCAGAAAACAACAAAAATGTATTCTCTCACAGTTCTAGGGGCTAGAAGCCTGAAATCAAGGTCTTGGCAAGGCCACCCTCCCTCCAACACCTCTGGGGAAGAATTCCTTCTTCCCAGCTTCTGGTGGTTGTTTTCAATCATTGGCATTCATTGGCTATAGACACATTGCTTCAATCTCTGTTCCCATTGTCACATGGCATTCTCTTGATGTGTCACTGTCTCTATTCTCTTGTCTTATAAGGACACCAGTTCTTGGATTAGGGACAAGCTGAATGCTATGTGGTCTCATCAGAACTAACTACATCTACAAGGAAGGTCACATTCTAGGTTTCCAGGTGGACATGACTTTTAGGGGACACTCGATTGAATAATCGAGTAAAGATGGACTCCCAAGTCCAACTCCTCCACTTTGGCCTTCTGCATCCCTTCTCTATTGGCCTTTTCAAAGACTCTGTTCCAGCATTTCTCTCTTCTTTCTGCTGCATGACCATTTCCTTCTGTTTAGTGCGTCATTCCTATCATTGTGCAGACGTACTGTCATATTGTCTATATTAAAAACCCTTCCCACATGCAATGTTCCCCTGCATCTACTGACCCACTTCTCTGCTCTTTATAGCAAAAGGCCTTGAATGAGTCACCTGTGCTCACCATCTGCACTTCCTCTCTGCCCAAATTCCCTCTAAGTCGCTTTATTCTAGCCTTCAGCTTTACCACTCTACTAAAACTAGTCCCATCAGGGTCACCCGAGATCTCCATATGCCAAATCCTATGGTCAGTGTTCTTTTCATCCAACCTCTCACTGACATTTACTGATCAGTCCTCTGTCTCTCACTTGGATTTGGGACACAACACTCTCTTACTTCCTTCCTATTTCAGTCCCCCCATTCTCAGACTCCTTTGCTGGCTCCTTGCCTTCTTCTTCCTGACCTTTAATGCTAAATGGCTCTAGGTCCTCTTCTCTTTTGGGTCTTCGCCCATTCCACCAGTGACCATACCTCGTCCCTTTGCTTGCCATTGGTATGCTGACCACTCCTACTATATGTCCAGTCCAGGTTTCTGACTCACATACTGAATGCCCCTTCATCTTCATTTGCACACCTAATTTACATCTCAAAATTAGCATGTTCTAGGACTGAACCATTGACTTCCGCCACCCACAGTTTATACCACCTACAAAATACACCCCCTTTTCCCCACCTCAGTAAATAGAACCACTATTCACCCAGCCTCTAAGACCACAAATTTAGGGTTCTTCTACTTCTACAATATCTCCCTGTGTTTCCTCAATCCAACCACCGCCCCCCCCCCCATCTTGATGCCATCCTTCTTAGACCACATCACTAGGATCTTACACCTGGACTTCTGTCATGCTGTCCAGCATCCCTCTTGTGCCTCTCCATTCCATTGTCCCCAAGAGCCAAGCCAATCATGCCTTTCTCTTGTCCATTTCTCCCACTGACTTCTCATATCACTTAGAGGGGAATCCAAATCCAAATTCTTTGCCTACAAGTCCCACCATATACCTGGACCTTGGTTAGCTCTCTGGCTTCTTCCTGAGCTTCCTCCTCTTCACCTATCCTGGCTTAATTGTGGGACCTCGAACATTACAAGCTTCTTCAGCCTCAGGTCTTTTTCTGTGCTCTTTTCTCCCTCTGACATTCTCTGCCCAATGATTTGATTTGTGTTTTCTCTCACTTCATTCGGATTTCAGCTCAAATGTCACCACCTTAGTGAGGTCTTGCCTAACCACCTTATCTACATCAATTTTCCCTCCTGGTCTTCACGTATACCCATCTCAGTTCCTCTCCGTCTTCTTACCTAGCTTTATCTTTTTCATACTTCTTATCAAAACCTGAAGTAATATTATATATGTATTTTGCTTTTTTGTCGGTCTCCACTGTACTGTAAACTTCATGAGGGCAAGGCATACTTTGTTTTGTTCAATGAGAATAATTGCTGTACTGAATAAGTATGATTTTAATTCAATGCTTGTTATTATTGAAGTAAAGTATTTTTCAATTAATGCTACAAATAAAGTTCAATTAGTAAAAAGAGCTTCTGTATGGCTTGAGAAAAATATTCATTTTGAAGGTTTTATTTGATTTAATGGCTTTCTATAGGAATCTTGAACATTCAAGGATATTAGTGATACATATCAGGTTTGAAACTGGTACTGGTAGGTTTCTTATTATTTTTTAAAATGTGTATTTATTTATTTTGAGAGAGAGAGAGGGAGATAGTGAGTGTGTGTGTGTGTGTGCAAGCAGGTGTGAGCAGAGGAGGGGCAGAGAGAGACGGAGAGAGAGAATCCCAAGCAGCCTCTATGCCATGCGTAGAGAGGATGACCTGAGCTGACATCAAGAGTTGAAGGCTCAACCAACTGAGCCCCCCAGGCGCTCCATGTATTAGTAGTTTTAATAGTAATTATGACAAACACCATCATCTAGCCCTTATTGTAGTTGTAGGTGCTTCGTATGGCTTATCTTAAAGAATTCTTAAAACAGCTCTATGGGGTATTTATCACTTCAATTTACATATGTGATGTGGTAATTTAAAAATATGTCCACAAATTCTTTGATAGCCCTCCCTTTAAGAGGTGGAGGCCAGTTTGCCTCCTCTCGTGTTGGGGCTAGGCATAGTGGCTTAGTTCAAAAAAATAAAATATGGTGGAAGTGACAGTGCTTAGCTTCGAAGATTAGATGGTCAAAGCCATTGTGACCTCATCCTTATTTTTTCTCTGGGATCACCCAATATTATGTCTTAGTTTTCTCATCTTTAATGTGAGTGGTGTAGACCTGACATCCATAGTTGTACAGTCTGACATGCTCCAGATTGCCTCTGCATCAAATAGGTTTAGCATGGACCAACACACCAGATTAATTAGGGACTCTGTGCTAGAAAGAGCTGAAGCTATGGCAGTTTTGCTCTATCTTATTGGATTTTGGGACAAGATGAGAATGGCATAAGGAAACTCAAGCGACCCTAAGAAGAGATCTGCATGGTTAGGAGCTGAAGTCTTCAGCCAGTCAGCCATATGTGGGCACCATCTTTGAGGTAGAGTCTCCAGATTTAGTCAAGCCTTCAAATAACTGCAGTCCTAGACAATATTTTGACTGCAACCCCAGAAGAGACTATATGTCAGAACCACCCGCTAAGCTGCTTCTGAATCTCCAACACACACACACACTGTGAGGTAAGAAAAACCTTTTCTTTAAGCCACTAGATTTTGGGAGTAGTTGATTGTGCAGTAAAAAACAACAAATAGAGAGGCACCTGGGTGGCTCAGTTGGTTAAGTGACCCACTTCAGCTCAGGTCATGATCTCATGGTTCATGGGTTTGAGCCCTGCATCAGGCTCTGTGCTGACAGCTCAGAGCCTGGAGCCTGCTTCAGATTCTGGGTCTTTCTCTCTCTCTGCCCCTCCCCTACTTGTACTCTGTCTCTCAAAAATACACACACATTAAAAAATTTAAAAAAACCCAAATACATTTGGAAATGGAAAGACAGAATGGTTAAGTCAAGAACCTCACAGCATCTAGCCAGTAGTGATGATGCAAGAATTGAAACCCAGGCATTCTGACTCTATAATCTACATGTTCAACCACCTACTATACAGGAGGTCAAGATTCATGTCTCAAGTCATTGCCACATTGTAATCCACTGCCAGGGCAGTGAATACAACTTGTCCTTGGCTATTAAACTGGCTGGTATTACTCCATTGCAAGGTCATGTTCTAGGCAGCCACTGACCTTATTTCCAAGTCCTCATTCTGCCCCAGATTTGTTCCACCATATAGTTGAACATCCATCTTCCCACTATGCCTTCTACCATTTCTTTGGGCTTCTGCTCATTCCCACTTCCAATCATGTAATTCTGGTAAAGCTTCCAGAATTGTACTCTTCTTGCCCCATAGGTGGGTGTGTGACTTAAGCTGGCCAATCACAGAGTACTATCAGCAATTGATTACAGTAATTGGGCCAAAACAAGCATATGACCTACAATCAGCCAAGCAGAGCCTTTCCCTGGGATTTATATTATATTATATTGTATTATATTAATCTATATTATATGTCCTTTGAGATTTTGAGTCCAGCCAACCCTGAGAGCAATTCTATCCTTTTATAATCTATGTGAGTCACTAAATTCTTTGTTTTAAATCACTATGAGTTGACAAGTATCACTTGTCCCTGAGTTATGAGTAGCATGAAGAGTTTATCCCAGTTTTTGGAATATGGTAAGTATCTTCCATTATCCATGAGCAACAATGGCTCTATGTCATCAGAAGAACCTGGAGCAGAATTTTCCACTGGTTGGGTCAACCTTTCCACAGAGGATGAAGAACCTTCCCTTCATCCTTCAGGAAGCACCTGGCTTTTCTGGAGGCCAGCAATGGTCTGGAGGCAAGCTCAAAATAGAACAATGTTATGACGGGTGGGTAGCTCAGTCACTCAGTTTAAAACCTTAGTCATCTCTGTATCCTTTCTTTCCTTAGCTGCTCACCCCTCCCCCAAATCCGAACACATACACACACGTACACACACATCCTGTTAGTCATCAAGTCCTGTTGGTTTGGATCAAATGCTTTATGGAAGTAAGTGGAGTAACCATAATGAAAGTTGGTGGCTGGTGGGGTTCTTCCTTCCAAGTCCAGTTTTTCTTCTTCATTTCTATTGCCACCACCATAGACCACAGCAATTGGTCTCCCTGCCTCTAGCCTCAACCTCTGCAGTCCATTTCTCATATTCCTTCTAGACTTTGTTTTCTAAAGCACCCTTTTGATTGCCACATGCTTTTGATGGATTTAAAAGTCTTCACCAGTTTTCCACTGCTGACTTGCTAAATTGCAAACCTCTTAGCTTGGCATTCAGGACCCTCCATGACTGACCTGTATTTGCCATCCAATGTCCCGTGACCTCCACGGATCAATCTTCTAGTCTCCTAGCACCCCTCCCATGGCAGCACTGCCTACCATGTACTCTTACCTCTTTCCCGACTTTAAATACTGTCCTTCCTTTCCTACAAGTCTTCAAGATGCATTTCAATGCTACCTCCTTCATCAGATATTCCCTGAGCATGCCAATTCACGCTGAATATCCTCGCCTGTGAACTCGGTAACAATTGCTGTCTAGACAAGGGTTTTTCAACGTGTGCTCACATTCCCAGGGAGCATTTGGCCAATAGAAGTCAAGTTTTTGGTGTTTTTATGAAACTACTGATTGTATATTCAGATTTGGCTGAGCAGATTATTTCCAAACCCAGTTTCTTTCTTGTCTTCTACTTCCAAATTACATCCTCATGCTATGGTGGTGCATTTATTCCCAAGTACAAATTAAGGATCATTAAAATTTGTTTTGTGACCTACAGATTGAGAGCTATTTATTATTAATGTCATTATTTAAAACCGTAACCATTGGGAAGATAGTATGAAAAGGGGAGAGAATTGCTCTAACAATTTCTACAGTTTTTAAACCAAATACACTTTGTTATTTCCACACACTCACCCTTCCCCCCCCCCCACTACTGTTTTAATATGGGATTTTGACTAGAAATTGGTATAAAATCTGTTGTATTGGCATAGCCTGACAAACATTCATTGTGTACTCACTCTCTGCCAGGAATAGTGATAGATGCTTGTGATACAAAGATAAACAAGCCCCTGCAGGAAGAGGAAGAGTTTTCCAGATGGATTCCATGTGGAAGGACATTCTAGGCAGAGGGAACAGCATATGCAAACTCATGTATCCTAGAATGAGCCAGACGTGAAAACTTTGTGGTTCGGATTCTAAGAAAAAAATTTTTTAATGGAAAATTTAATGTCTTTTAAAAGTTTGACAGCTTCTACATCAAACCCTTTCTCTTTGCTATACATTCTCCTTCACCATCTTTCTCTCCACAAAAGCAGTTCAAGGTCCAGATTCAGACATAAGTCACCTTTATTGAGTTCTGCTGCTACAGGTCACTTCATATGTACATATTTAATTAATTAATTAATTCTTACATCATTTTAGGTGTTTATCACCATTTCCAATTTAGAGATGAGTATAGTGACATGTCCAAAGTCTCATACATAGGAACTGAAGGAGGAGGAGTGTGAATTATGTCCACTTCTCATGTGGAGAAAGTAACCAACCAGGCATTCTGGGGGCTAGGATGAGGAAGACCTTTCTTCCAGGTTCAGAACAGCCTGTCTTCCCAGGCTCCGAGTTAACTATATCTCTTATGAAGAGAAGCCTTTAAACAGAAGGGACACCATTTATCCAGGATCTTGGTAGGAAGAGACGACTTTATTAAGTAGAGTTTGGACTTTAGAGAGCTTCTTCAATGCCTCGAGCTCTGCAGTCAAATGCTCTACCACTGAGCTATATCCTCAGAATGCCTAGAACTCTGGAGCCTGGCACGTAGTAGGAACTCCTCTTTATGGAACGACTGAATCCTCCTTATGTGCCTGTGGCTAGTTTCTCTTCTTGGATTCAAAGTGTCTTGTGGGCAGGGTCCCGGATGAGCTTGTCTAGGGACACCGTGTAGTTGGGTAGACTGGAAAATGTTTGTTGAGTAGTGGATGAGTGAATGAATGCGGGGGGGTGGGTTGGGGGGGCGGTTGTTGAAAGGAGGCCACGCCTGGCTCTAAAGACTTTCCAGGGTTTATGGGGTGCTGTCTTGGCGCCTCTGCATGGGCCATGTCGTCCGTCCTCCCTGGGGCCTCCACGTCTTACAAACCAGACTGGAGGGAGGGGCTATGCACCCGGGGAGGGGCTGCGAAGCCCCGGAGGGGCCAGGTCACCCAGGGTGGCGCCCACTCCCTCCCTGGGTTGGGGGTGGTAGGAGTAAGGGGGGGTGCAGAGGAGAGACCCCCGGGCGGCTGAGCCCTGCCGCAGCCCCTTCCCTGCGACTTGCCACCGCTGCTCTCTACCTGCCTCCTCGGCCGCCCCTTCGCGGCCCGGGGCCGGCTGCGCCCCGCGGGCACCTGGCCGGCCACCCCCGGGGGGGACCCCGCCGCCGCCGCCTCCGGAGCCGGCCCGGGGCGGCGGGGCGGGCCCCCGGCGCTCCCCGACTCCGGGACCGGTCCCCCGGGGCGCGGCCCGGGCAGCCGCCCCCGCCCCCCCCCCTCCCCGGGGGCCGGGCCGGGCTCCCGGGGGGCGGGGACTCGCCCAGTGGCAGCAGCGTCCGGGCCGGCGGCGGGCGCGGGGCGGCTTCCTGCAGGCGGCGCCGGGGCGAGCCGTTGCCCGCCGCAGCCACCGCCGCCGGGTCGCCGGGTCGCGGGGGCCGCGGCGCTCGGGCCGCGTCGGTGCCTCCCGGGCGCGCTGCGCGGCCGTCGCTGCTGCCCGCGCTCGTGCCGCCGCCGCCGCCGCCGCCGCCGCCGGTTACGCCAGCCCCGCCGCCGCCCGCTCTGATTCTGCGCATAGGCAGCCCCCAAGCCTGTCATTCTGCAAAAACACAGTTTACTCAACACACCACACACACACTCACACACACACGCGCGCACACACACGCGCACACTGGCCCCCTCGCGCACACGCACGGAGGGCGCGAGCGAGCAGACGCGCACACCCGGCGAGCCAAGTTCCGCAGCCTGGCATGGCTTCTGGGGACCTTTACGAGGTACGGGGACGCGGGGGCGCGGCCGGCCCCGGCCCGCGGGGCGGCGGGCGGCGGCGGGCGGCGGGCGGCGGGGCCCGGGCCGGGGCCGGGGCCGGGCGCGAGCCGGAGTTGCCGAGCCCGCGGCGGCGGCGGCGGCGGCGGCGGCGGCCGGAGGGCGGCGGGGGCCGGGCGCGCCTCCCGCCCGCCCTCCCGCGGCGCCCGCGCCCGCTCCCTCTTTCTCTTTCTCTCGCACACACACTCTCTTACTCCATCTACTTTGCGGCCTTGGAGGGGAAGGAGGAAGCCGGGCGGAGCCGGGGCGGGGGAGGTAGCGGTCCCGGGGAGGTGTTTCTCGCCCGACGAGCCGCCTCGAGTGCAGAAAGTACAGGTAAAAGTCGGCGCCGGACGTGCCGGGAATGCGGGGGGCTGCGCGGCGGCCGGCGAGGGTGTGCGGGGCGGGGGGGGGGGCGG
>PJEM01004463.1:23455-66411 GCA_004023845.1 Helogale parvula | reverse complement strand
TGGGGGCGGTCCTTGCGGGTGTCGTTCTCGCTGGGGGCGAGAGGGGGCGCTGCAGAGGGCCCTGCGTGGAAGGGAAGAGAACATGGAAGTCAGAGGTGGGTGGTAACATGTTGCTGGAGGTCGTGGGATGTGAGCCCTGCTCCCGACACGCTGCGTCACCCTCAGTGGATACCCGTCTCCGGGTCCACCCAGGTCCACACAGGTAGTGGCCAGCCTGCGAGACTTTGAAAGCGTCTCAAAAGTGGTCAAGGAAGACGTTAGTCTGGCGTCTGTGAAACAGCGGAGGAATAGCGTGGCCTCCCGGAGCGGGGTTGTAGCTGGCTCTGGACACAACTGTTCCGGCTTTTGGGTTCCCGACGAGTGGACAGAAGGAGAAACGAGCCCCACTCCCTGAGGAGAAATCCTTCAAAATGGCGTTGGCCCCAAGATGAAGGTCAGAATAAGGAAGCTAAGAGACCAGCGGTCTTCATCCAGAAGGCCTGCTGATCCTCCAAGAAACCAGCGTCAGCGCTCAGCCTGGACCTGTGCTACCTGCACCCAAATCCGTGAACACCAGTCCTGCTTCTCAGGGCTCCTAACTAGATCGAGATGAGCACCTCAAAAGGGTGGAATTAACCTGGTGGGTAAGAAACTACAGGAGCGATTCACCCATGAGAGACTGTAGGGGTGATTCCCCTACCGTGAGCTTTTCCCTCTGGGCCCTCTGGGCGGCTGAAGCTTTTCAGATGGTAGCTTTGCTGGCCGCGGTGGGCGAAGAATGGAGGACGGGCAAGTTAGCATCTTGGCTTCCTGTGTGACCAGGGTCTTTTGGATGATTGTGGACTCGGTGAGGCCCAGTCATGGACCACCAGCCAGTGGGCTCAGATGGGTGATCTTGGCAGTCTTTGAAAGAACCGCTGCATCTTGATTGACCTCTTCTCAGCCCTATTGCCTTCCTCATTCTTTTGCTAATAAGAAAGGTGAAGTTGGGTAAAAACCTGGTGAAGAACTTCGGCGGATCACGGCCAATGCCTCATGCAAGCTCTTCGGTCCGTTTCAAGATGGCGGAGCGATATCTAAAACCAGAAGTTGAAGCACAGCAGAATGGGAAGCCTGATTGGGCTTTCCGCGGTATCACCAGCACTATCAGAACATTGGTCAAGACTAGATCCTGTTTAGGGGCAAGGTCAAGTCCTTAGGAGCGTGGATTTTTCTGCCCATTGATACCGAGTCAAGCTAGAGGTGCTCACATTGTCCGAGTCCATTGTGAAGGTGTTAAGAACACGAATGAGGACCTGTCAGTATTTCTCCATGTAAAGTTTGGAACTTATGAACCCTCTGGGGATAATTTCTTGTTAAATGCTCACTTGAAACTACCCTCCTTAACATTGGTAATCATAGTCGGTTAAGGGGAATATTCACACCGGCCTTGGAATTATGTTAGCACCTCAAGGGTTCTTAGTGGAGAACAGGACAAAAATAAACATTACCTCTGTGACAGTAGGTAATTGTACTAGTTGTAAAATAGTTTTCCCATAGCTGATTATTGGGATCATCATTACTGAAAGGGCTAAATTGCATTACAAGAGTATCACCAGTGTCAACATTTTCATAGCCTGTGTCTACGTTATATAACCTATCCTGAAGAATTTGATTTGTCGTCCAAATTTAGCTTGAAAAACAATTAAGTGCTGGGAGCTGAAGATTTAGCATATATATTTCTAACTGTAAATTGTTGTGTGTGTAAAAAATAGGATGTTGATTTGAGGACAGATCTCGGAATATCTAGTACGTTGATTGACCTTGAAAGAAAAAAAGAAGAAAACTGATCTTGTTCTCAATTATGGTATTACATTAATTGACTATTACATTCAAGTATATATAAAATGGCTTCTTGTAACCTCTAAGAAGCTGCATCTTGAGTGGGCTAAAAAACTATTCTATTTGTAATTGATACACTGTACCTGTGTGTCTACTGACATTATCCTTGACCCTTTATAGTGAAGATGTGATTTGGATCGTAGAGATCCTTCATATTCTCTTTGGTGCTTCAGATAATTGTAAAGAGTGAACCCTCCTCAGATAGAATTTTTTTTTTAAGGAATAGTACAGAACATGAAAACTTTATGTAATGGCACTCTTCATAATGACAAAATACAGAGTCAAGCTCACTGTCTAAAATTTTGGATCTTGACAGATGGTTCTGCTTTGTTTCCCCTATAGAAGACTTCTCATCTCACTATTTTAGCTATCGCCTATAGAAAGTGATCTTAAATATTGGTTGATCTTCTTAGAGTCAGGTATCTGGTTACAAAATGAAATTCTAATCCCAATGCTCAACTCTACATTCTGCTAAACAGGAGGGTCATAAAGTGACAGTCTGTGAGGAGGTCTGGGCTATCTATGTTTTTTTTCTTTTTTGCCTCCATGGTAGATAAGAAAAATGGATTTGAGAACCTTTAGATGGAACATGCGATCTCTAGTTTGTCATTGGTCCAGTGCTCCCCAGTACCACGTACCCATTCTGCTTCACTCTTCCGTTACTTATCTGGCTCCAGCAGGCCTTAGAGTTTGCAACCCCAGAAATGTAGTCAATCATTCACTAAGATATTTGGGTTTCAGGAAGACATAGCCAGGGAATAAGTAACCTGGTTCTCTTGTCTTGTCCCTCTCTGTGTCCCTAGCTCCTTGCACATTCTGATACTTGTTGACAGAATCAGTGAACGGAAGACTGAATCAAGCATACATAAAGTACCTTGGCTGACCTGTGTTATCTTTGTATTGAGTGTTCCCTTCTGTTCTCTTTTCTTCCCCGGCTTGTGCTGTCTCAGTGGTGGCAACACTGTGTGTAGGGGTAGCTCTCGGTTCTCCCTGGAAGGAAGTGTGGCTGAGGCTCTTTCTAGAGAGCCAGACTGTCATTCATTAGAAGGATTGACCGCATCTAAGCTTCAATCATGTGGCTGTTGGGTGGTGTTTTACACCCCCTTCGTTGTGATTAGCTGACAGTTGAGGAAGCAGTCTCTCTCTACTTCTTGGGCAAAACTGTTCAGAGGAATTGCTGTCTATCTGTAGGCAAAGTCAGTAATGGCCAAGATGGACTTGACAGTGATAGTTCCTTTTGGGTTTGTCAACATTCAGTTTATATATACATCCCAAGGTTCCATCCTGAAAGGAGGAAATGTGCCCCATGTCTTTGTTTGGGGGAGGGTGTTGATAGGATGCATGCAACCATCCATATCTAATACATACGTGTGTGTAATTATGTGTGTTTGTGTACATAAATACTGTACTTTATTCCAAATAAGATAAATAACAACAATAGGATGATTTTAGTTTTGTTGGAAGAAATTTACTTTCGTTAAAAATCGACTCTGCAAAAGTGATGAACACGGCATTTCTGCCCTTGTATTCTGCAGTCACACACTGAAAATATGGGCTTATGGGAAAAAACGGGATTGAGGCAGAGTGCTATAAATTTATGGAACTTTGTAACCAGAAACAAAGCCAGAAACGAATCTAATAAAAAGAAAGCTTGGTTAAATCTACCCCTGGCTGATGTTTGCCCTCAACAGGTCAGGCCATCCTTCACAGCATTGAGGGTGGGTTTATTCCGCCTTTTCTCTCTGTAGATCGCCCAGGGCATTTGTTTCTAAAAGAGACCATTTTCATCAAAATTAAATCCTGCCCAGAGCATAGCCCTCGTCATTGATCTTTACTGGGAGAAATGTTCTCATAGCTTCTTCATCTGTAACTTGGCAGCTTCGCCTGGCAGATTAACATAGTGGAAAGCGGTTCTTAAGCCACAGTCCGCTACCACTCATTAAAGGAAGGAACTGGAATGCATTTCCAGCTTTGTTCTATGATCTTCCTACATCATTAAGTCTTTTTCTTTGTGAGAGTGCTTTCCATGGTTGCTTCAGACTATTAACAAACTAGGGAAAAGAACACAAGAATCAACACAACTTACTTGTGATTCTGACATCGTTTCCTTATTTACCAATCATACCTGAGGTAATTCCTGTCAAACACGTAGTAACAGAATAGATGATCAGGGATACAACTTCTCGAATCTCTGTAGCAGTGTTAGAAGAGACAGATATCTTCGAAGAAAATTTATCGGTTCAGTTGAATGGAGTCACCTGGTGAGTCTTGAACGGACGTATGATTCTCCCGTCTTTGGAAAGTTATTTTAAATTATCCTCTGTGGGTAAATATCAGCTTATTTTCATATAGACTTTTATGTCAAGTCATTCCTCATTGTGTAAGATCATTCCTTCAGGGGCTTAAACTGTCCTTGAAAGGAGATTAGATAGCTCCTGGCAACCTGATCAATTACTAAGGAGTGGCTCAGGTATGGTAGCTTTAGAGACACACATTTAGATTCCAAAGTTCTAGGTCTTTCTACATCTCTTGGATGGTGAAGACAGGTATAGATGTGGCTGAATTCATAGCACGATCTTTCATTTGTTCCTTTTACATTCAGAGAACACGACATGTATGGCAGGCATAGGGAAACGATGAGATTGTGTTCTCCATTAGTCTGTGGTCTAGTGGAGACATAGTTAAGAAAATGGGCCGTTTACAGTGCGCTGGGAAAAGTGTTAGTACACGGGAAGATGGGGTTCTGTGGGAGCACGTAAGGCTTCCTAAAAGACATGGTGGCTACAGAGGAGTGGAAGTTAGGAAATGAGTGGTACCCATCCCTCATCCATTCAAATTGAGGGAAAGGCAGGAGTTGAGGGATAACTCTTTTGTTTTTATTTTGGTCTCTTAGGTGAGTAGGGGAGCCATTCATGGAGATAGAGAGCCCAGGAAGAAGCATTAATTGAAAGTAGTGGATTGGTGGAAAGGACAGTGAGTTCAGAGTGTTTGTGGAACATCCGTGTATAGATGTCCACAACTGTGGTCATGTGAGCCTGAAGCTCAGAAGGGGCATGTGTCATGGGAGATTGGGAATCATTAGGGTATAGAGCATAATTAAAACCAAAAGACAACGTGAAAATGTGAAGAGGGCCCAGTGATGGAATATTGGAGAAAATGGACACTTAAAGGATGGAAGAAGTAAGAGAAGTGACACCAACTTTACAAGGAATAGCAAGAGAGGTAGGAAGAAAAACAAGAGGTGTTACTGTTATGGAAGGCTTTGGGAAATTGCATGTCAAGAAAAAAAGGTATGGTCCACAGTGTCCTTTGGATTTAATAACCAGGAAGTCATTGGTACCTTAAGGAACATCTATTCTGTAGAGTGTGTTGGTGGCTGAGGGAGGGCCTGATTGCAGTGTGACGATGAGCAGGGGGGCATGGGGAATGTGGATGCAGAGACATCTTCTGTGGGCAGCGCTTTTAAGAATCTTGGGCATGGTAATGTAGATCGAGTGAATGTGATATCCCGGGTGATGCGAGAGAATGGATCAGTCATTCCATTCCCCTGGTTCTGCACTTGGCTCTGCTACTTGGATGATTTGAATGACAATTGTCATGTAGACGGTGGGTTATTGGACTTACATTCGTAAAAGAAGGGATTTTCCACAAACCCTACAAAGCTCTCTCTTGCTGACCCTATAACAGTTGAGTCTGACATCTTCAGTAATTTTAGCTGGAGAAAAGAGTAGAACACCTATACTGTAGTCATACAGAACCTTTCTAAAGATCTTGGTCAACAAAAAGATCTTGCTGAGTACAAGGAGATAAATAAAATTCTTCATTAAGCATTTTCCCAAGAGGACTATGGCGTTATTGGTAAATGGACACGATAGAGTTTTATGTGTTAACTTAGCTGGCTCCAGTCCCCAGTTATTCTGTCAAATGCCAATGCAGATCTTGCTGGGAGGCTATTTTGTAGATGTGATTAAAGTCCACAATCAGTTGAAGTTAAGGGAGATTATTCTAGATAATCTTGGTGGACCTGGTTCAGTCAACTGAAAGGCCTTTAGAACTGAGGATTACCTGAAGAAGAACTTCCACCTGTGGATAACAGCTTCAGCTGGGAAGAGTTCCAGCTTGCCCTTCCTAATGACCTGCCCCGTGGACTTTGGACTTGCCTAGCCAGCCCTCCCTCCCCCGGTCCCCCTTAAGCCAATTTCTTGGAATAAATCTCTTAAAATTTGTTTTAATGTTTATTTATTTGCAGGGGAGAGGCAGGCGCGCGCACACACACACACACACACACACACACACACACACACACACACACAGAATCTGAAACAGGCTCTAGGCTCCTAGCTGTTGGCACAGAGCCTGATGTGGGGCTCGAACTTGGGAACAGCAAGATCATGACCTAGGCTGAAGTCAGCCGCTTAACCAACTGAGCCACCCAGGCACCTCATGCACAATAAATCTCTTAATGTGTGTATCCTAGTGGTTCTGCTTCCCCGACTGAATCCTGATGGATGCAGTCCGGTTTCTGGTCCCCACGCTACCATTTGATAACAGTGTGATGCTAGAGTTGTCCTCTCGGCCTTGGTGACCCCTGCTGTTGATGGGATCCTTCTGTGTTTGAAATCTCTCCTCCTGATTGTGTCTGTCACCTCTTCAAATAAACCTTCCATATTAGGGGGTGTCATCATCTTGTTCTGTCTGCGTGAGTGAAGAGCTTCCGGAACCCTGCCAGGCCTTGGCACTCTGGCACACTGGGCTCATTCCTAAGGATGGCGGGCACACACGGCCATGCCAGGAATTCCCCGACCAAGGGGCCACCACCCTAATCTCATTTTCTTCATCAGGGAATTTTCCTGTCTGCTTTTCATTTCCTGGTCTTCTAGTCCGGTGTTTTAAAAATCACATTGCTGTGGACCTTCCTAACAAGCCATGGAGCTTCTACAAATTCTGGATTCGAATTTTACTTAAAAATAGCCATTTGTTTAATAGTCCATCAATCAAACATTTATTATATGTTTACTGTGTGCCTAGAACCATGCTAGGTGCTGGAGCTGCAGCCACAAATGTCTTTGAAATGTTGTTCAGAATGTGATAATTAAGGCCTACCACCCACATATACACCACACTTTTCACACATTGGACTGTTCAGTACATTAAAAGGAACAGTCAGGTCAACTGTTATTTTTTTATTTTTTTTGGTGAGTAGACCTCAAAATATAGCTTTTCCTGCTATATCTGGACACATATTTGAACTTCTGGTAAATGCACTCTTTTGGCAACATTTTAGGTCTGCACCATTCTTAAAAAAAATTCAGACCTGTTTATATCTCCTCACATAAAATTATACAGGCAAATATGCTTTTACAACGCAATGCACCCCACTCAAATACCACTCAATGTTCAGATGGTGGTGGTTTGGAATACTCTGGACATGGTGTAATAATCACTGTGTGATAATTGACTGTCTCTTTGTATTGTATAAAAGGTGATGGTGGGGTTTCTTGAGAGTTCTAGGCCATTCTGCCTTGACTTTTTAATTTGAGAGAAGGAATGAGGGTCGTTGTTGTATGTTAGAGGGTCAACCACAAACCAGACACTTCCTCTGTTTCTTCTTTCAGACTTTAGGGTCACTTAGAATGCAGAACACCCACAGATTGTAAGACAAGATCATAAAAACAAAGCAAACTAAACCTGATACTGCTTACAACCATTTTTTTATAGCAAATCAAAGATTGCCTTCTTAGTTACAAGCAGATCAAATGCAGAAATAAATTGTTGCAACTGTAATAGGAAGACAGCTAATGTTCTTGGGTCCCACTGAAAAAATTCATTACTAATCAAAATAGACTGGCCCTGGTGCTCTCATGAGTTAACTCGGTGATAAGAAAGTAGCGTCACTTAAACTTACAAAAGGCTTCTGCACTAGGAAATTACCACATATATCTGATTTTCTGTGTTAGGTTTCCTGGAACCATTTTGATTGGGAAAAGGGTTCCATAGCGGAGCTCTAGCATTTTCTGTGAGGCGCTAAGCTCTCTGAGGGCAGGACCATGTCTGCGTTAGTTGTGATGGCATTTCCAACTCCTGGCACTTTACTGGGTACACGGAAGCTTTTCAATAAATATTTGTTGAATGAATGATTGGAAGTGTCTGAAACCTATGCTCTTAGACCTCCTTGGCCTTCTCTTGGGTGAGCTTCCTTTATCGCTTCCTGTATGGTTTTCTCTCTCCCTTTTCTAACACAATACCTTCAGATTGTCCTTGACATTCAAGATTCCATTTTGCCTTCCACCAGATCTTGTATAGATTAGGTAACAAAAGTCCCTTAAAGCAAATTGAAACATTCAAGGCTTTGTCCCTGGTGATAGCTGGGATGGAGAGCAGCCATTCCTTGAATCTGGCCGGTGACAGAGCTCCCCTCACACCGGCACGCACACAACTGGTTCGTAGCTCTGTCACTTGCATCTCTGCCTCTTGGCTCTGCTCTAGCCTCAGTGGCTTGGTCCCTAGTTTGATATACACCATGAATTTTTGGTGGGCTGCCTGGAGCCAGACTCAGAAATGGAGAATTATATCTAGAGGGTTTACTGAAGAAGGCTCTCGGGAGACACAGCTGTAAGGAGGTGAGGAAGGCAAGATTGGAGAGATGGAGACGCTGACGTGAAGTCAAGTCACAATTGAGATCTCACCCATCCCACTGAAGGCTCCAGATCTGTGACAGCCCTTCAGAAATGTCCTAAATGGAGGACAGGGAATTGGGGCCTCATTTCCCTGCATCATGCAGTCACTGCTGGTAGGCTGTCCCATGGTGAGTGGGGAGGGGTGGGGAGTGTATCTTGGGCAGAGGGCAGTTTCCTTTGAGGGACTCATCTGTGAACCTTCTGTAGCAGAGATCTTCCTAGAAGCTGAGGGGATGAGTGTGTAGACCCTGAAAAGAAGACCTGGGTGTAGAATCACATTATCCACTACACTGTCAATTCTTGCCATTCACTGATTGGTGAGTCTGTCTGCCCTGGGTCCTCCAGAATACACATCTGTCACCCTGCTTCTATTTTAGGGTTTTGGTGCCTCCCTTGGAGACATCGTTTGTCATTTGGCAGCTTCTTGGGGGCAGCCCAGGTCTTGGGTGCTGACACACCAGCCATGTGTTAGGATGGTGCCTCTGCTTCCCTTCTTTCCCCACACAGCATGTAGCACAGGGTTGCGTGCAGGGAAGTGTTTCGGATGCCATCATTTCTGTTGTGTCTCCATCCCTTATTCCTGAAACACTTTCCATAACTCCTTCTCCCACTCCTGAGCTGCCTCCGTGTCCTCATCTTCTGCTGACTGTTTCTTAAATTTTGGAGATTCTTATAGTTTTGACCTAGAGTTCTTCTGCTCTCTGATTATGATGCAGTGACTGTGTGGGTGATTTCCAAGTCTCCGACACTTGCCTGGATTTTTTTCTCCCTCAACTTGAGGGAGAAATTCTGCTTTTTACTCAGAATATCCAAAGTTGAACTTGTGGTCTTCCTTCCTCGCTTCTCCTTCTGGGTTCCTAGCCTCAGTAGTACCTCTATCCGTTGGTCCCTTAGCTGGAAATATGGCCTCCTTTGTTTTGCCCAGACACCATGTATTTTCCTTTGGATCAACATCCTGCCTATTTCCTGAATCTGTTTTTTTTCCCCTCCATATTCTCTCTCCCCACTGAATTCGGAAGACAACTCCCATGACTTAGGTCACTCCAGAACCTCTTAGCTGATATCTCTGCATCTTAGTCTAGTGTTTCTCCATATACTTACTCAAAAGGATCTTTCTCTCAAATACCAATGTTATCACGTCTCCTGATGAAATACCATTAAGTGATATATTAGCTCTTTCTGATGAGACCCCTTCTCACTTCCTGCTGGTTCTCTGCTTACAGCTGTAGAGTGTCCAGAGGTCTGCTCTTGGCTTCTGGAATGTTCCGTGTGCTCTCCTTTATTCATACCTTTCTGAACGGCTGGGGTGCTGTTACCAACCTGCCACCTTTTTGCTTGTTTAAATCCTGCTCCTTCTTTATGTCTCAACTTGGGTGTTGCTCTTGGCAAACCTTCCCTGGCTCCTCAGGGGTTTTCTTTGGGCTCCTGTAGGACCCCATTCTTCTCTCAGTACAGCACTCACTTCAATATGGTATAATTTATTATCTTATTTTCTAAGTCTCCTCCCATGTTTTAAGTGTTTGGGGGGCGGGATTCTCTCTGTCTTGTTCATTCTTTAGCACCCAACCCAGTGCAGGATGCAAAAGACAATCTGTGTAATGAAGGAATGAATATATTCAGGTCTTTGATTTACATGAATGTTGAAACTGATCTTGACAACCTGTTTTGTATGGAGTTCGAAGGACCGTCAGTCTTTCAGTTTTCCTCAGGGCATTTAACATTCAAGTCTGTTTTTTGCATCCTTTATTGATCAGCTGATCAGTGGACATTAGTTCTTATAAGCAAAACTCATGGGCAGTGTTGGACTCTGTATTATCAGTAAAGCTAATGCGGTCTCATAGTCAAAGGATTGCCGAGTCTTGGAGTTAGGTGGCAGTTTTTAAGTCATCTGCTTAGTTTTTCACCAACGTGTCGGAGAAGGGATTGAAAGTCAGGTCCTCTTTTACTCTTCTGAAGGAGACAAAAAGCTTGACATGCTAGAACTGGCTCCTTTTCTTCACTAAAATCTGAGTGCATCATACACGAGAGAGACAATATCTTGCTGGACCCTTCCGGAGAGTTGCCTTGAAAATCGTGACGTCACTATTGCTTTCTTACGCAAGACTTAGTAAAGGAGGACAGCGAGGCTCAGCACAGCCTTGAGTCTTGTCTAATTCTCTTGATGAAGAACGGGGTCAGGACCCACCTCATCGACTCATACCATAGGCCTTGACATTATGGGAAACATTTGATATCTAAACTTTTCCTGGAAATCCAAACTCATTTGTGAACTGTCAGAAGTCCGATTGAGTAAGAAAATCCAAACCTCCTGTCAGGATAAAAGGCGAATGGGAAGATTTTAGTGTCGTGCTGTTTACTTTGCTGTGTTTGCTGGTCTGTGTTGTTACCTGACACCACATTCACTTTGAAGAGTATGGTCCACATGGAGACTGATGAAACGGACTTTGGTAAGGGTCTTGTAGTTCATAGAAAGAGGAAGAGAACCACAGAGTGAATGCCTGTGGGATGCGGACACCTATGGACCTTCTTCAAATGATAGACCTAATTTTCTCTCTGAATTGATTTTCTCTCTGAATTGAAGTTTGGTACTAGGCAGAAAGTCATAGCTTGTTTTCTTGCCTTGATCATCACACATGAAAGTCTTTAATATCTTGAGGCATTTCTGTTTTAATACCCCCGACACGCCCCCCCCCCCAATCTTGTGTGGCCATGTCTGTGGTGCTGTGATATTTCAGGGAAGCTGGTGCAAATCCCATTTGCTTTTGACATGAGGAATCAGTATGTCCTTTGAAGAAATCTAATCTCTAATTCTGGCTGATGCATAAAGAGGTTAGTGAAGTACAACTTACTATGATTCTTTTTTAAGATAATATTTTTTTATTTTAAACTTAAAAAAATGTTCATTCATTTATGTTGAGAGAGACAGAGAGCAGGGGAGGGACAGAGAGAGAAGAGAGAGAATCCCAAGCAGGTTCCATGCTGTCAGTGCAGAGCCCAACGCAGGGCTCGAACTCATGAACTGTGAGATCATGACCGGAGCTGAAATCAAGAGCTGGACACTCAACCAACAGAGCTGCCCAGGTGCCCCTAAGATGATCTTATTAGTAAACACAGTAACAACAGCATTCAGTAGGTGTTTACATCAGACACTGTAAATTCTGCACATGATCTCATTTAGTACTTCTTATGGGATGGGTACTATTGTTTTTATTCACATTAATAATTGAGAATCAGACTCACAGCTACCATATGGTAGAACCAAGATTTGAAGTAGGTCATCTGAGGGGTGCCTGGCTGGCTCAGCTGGTTAAGCGTCCGATATCGGCTCAGGTCGTGGTTCAGGGGCTCAAACCCCAAGTGGGGCTCTGTGCTGACAGCTCAGAACATGGATCCTGCTTTGGAGTCTGTGTCACACACTCTCTCTCCCCCTCCCTTGCTCATGCTCTGTCTCTCTCTCTCAAAAGTGAACAAACAAATAATTATTAAAAAAGTACCACTACTTAGCTCTTGTTATATTATAAAAGGCCCATGGTTTCTCTTCCAGCTTTGCTCCTTTTGTTACTAGGCGGTACTGCGGCCGTAGCGTGGTGGTGTCGCTGTGCATCCACAGGATCACAGGCACGCGTGGGCGGGTGTGGCCCAGAGAACAGGACATTCCTGTGTGCCGCGGTTCCATGCTGGGGTTGCTCCATCCTGCTGTACTCGAATAGAGACCTAGCGACTGACCTTTAGAAACCCATTTTGGGATTTTTGCCGAGAATTCACAGAAAGCTCTCTGGTTAGCAGTTTGTAGAACAGGAAAATCGGGTTATGTGTTTCTGTTCTATATGCAATTCTTATTTTCCAGGACTAAAACAAATTGCCAGTCATCCTTTGACAACTTTGTTTAGAAGATTTTCAGGTCCTCAGACTATAATGATTTTGGGGCTAGAGGTTTGAAACCAACTACAGTAATAGGTGCTCTTATCTTTCCTCAACTATCTTAACTCAGTTTCTTCTCTCCATTGTATGTTTTCCTAATACATTAAAAATACGATTATAAAGCATGTACAGGCTCACTGTCAAAACGTTTTTAAAAAAGAAAAAGCAGAAAAGGAAAAATAGTGCATAATTTCTTTGTTTAGCAGCCCACTTTTAACATAGATATATCCTAGTATATCCTAGTCTTTGTCTACTTACGTAAAGAATATCCAAGCGTACATATCATAAAACAAAACAATATGAAATTATAGCCATCCTATACAAAGCATTTATAATTCTTTTATTTTTTTAAAGTTTATTTATTTGTTTTGAGAGAGAAAGAAAGCATGAGGGGGGTATGGCTGAGAGAGAGAGAGGGAGAGAGAGAGAGACTCCCAAGCAGGCTTCCCACTGGCAGTGCAGAGCCCGACACAGGGCTTGAACTTTGTGAACTGAGAGATCATGACCTGAGCAGAAATCAAGAATTGGATGTGTAGCCCACTGAGCCACCCAGGCACCCCTGCACAACTCATTTAAACAATATAAATATTTCCTTTATTTAGTCGTATCCTATAACATAATTTCAACATGCTGTACCGTATAATTCATCACCCTGTAGTCTGTTAGATTACATATATAGCTTGTTTTTAAAGTTTCAGTATTTTAAGTCATATATAACTGAGCTCTCTTTAGAAATCATTGCATATGTTGCTGATACTTAATGATGAAAAGTTTCTAGATGGGGAAGTTCAGTGAGCATACCCTTGATAAAAACTTGGTGATTCTGCCAGTTGCTCTCCGAAGGGATGTGCTCGCCATCCGGAAAGGACATCCCCAGCCTTGACTGGCATGTGTATTTTACTCGGCTCTTAGCATCACTGGTATTGTTCTTAAAAACTGTAATTGATGAAGAGGTTTTCATTTCTTATTGGTATGTAAAGATTTTTTAAAACTATTAATTTAGTTACTGTCTATAACATTAGTTTTTTCTTTCTGGTTCGTTGTTAATTTTGCCTGTTGTGATTTTTTTAAATAAAGAGCGTGACTGAAACATTTATACTAACTCAGATATATATGTATTTCAGATTCTTTCTTATTTCTAACTTTCCAACTTCCCTCCTTCCTTCTTTCCTTCCTTGAAGTCGAGAGAAAGTCTTTCTTGTGCTAAAGTAGACAGCTGTTGATTGTAAGCCTCTTTCTTTTATGGCATAATTTTTGTACACTTACTGTAACTGTAATTCGTTTTGCTGTATGGTGTGAAGTAGGGATATGATCACTGCCGCGGTTAGTCTGTTGTTTCAACACTGTCCATGAAACAATTCATTATTCTCCCTCTGATTTGAAATGTCAGGTTTATCTTTGATGAAATTATTGCATATAGTAAGTGATATGAATTTGTCGATGCGCATTCGCTCTCATGGTTTTTATTGTGCTTTCAGACAGCATTTTCTTGTGTGGTAATATTTGAGCCTACTTTCATAATTCTTTTCTCAAAATATTTTGATTATTTTGGTTGATGAAGTTCCCAAATAAAATCCAGATGAGATTCTTCCTTTAATTTACAGATCACTTTGGGGAAAGTTGTCATCTTTGAGGTTTTGAGTACTCCCATTCAAGAACCTATTTCTCCCCATTCATTTTAATGATCTTCTGTGTGTGTGAACAAATCCTTCTAGTTTTCTTGATGCAGATCCTCAATTTATTATTAGGTAGTTTAAATTGTTGCTTTTGTGAATAGAGCTTATTATTGTTTATATGTGAGAAGAGTAATTTTTTATATTTGCCTTTATTCACTTTCTGAATTCTTATCAGTCTAATATATTTCATTCAGGTCTTTCAGGAATTCTGGTCACATAATCCTCAAATTATCTTACCTGTTCTTTCTATTAGAACACTTCTATTATACACTTTTTTTTATTTTTCTACTCTTAATTTTATTAGCCAGAATTTTCAGAAAGCGCTATAGAGTAGTGTGGTAGCCAGGATTTGTGTCTTATTTCTTGCTTCTGATTTAATAAAAGTGCCCTTTGTTTCACCATTAATTAAGACAGTGGCTGTTGATAAAAGGTAGATACAATGTTTCCCATTAATTAAAGTTCCTATAGCTCATTTACTGTTTTCTTTTTAACAAGGAATGGGTGTTACACTTTATTAGCTATTTTTTTCATACTTACTAAGGTTATCATGGAATCGTTTTCCTTATCATAAACTTGCTCTAATTTAGCAACTGTCATTTCCTAAGGCGAACTTTCCACATTTTGAAAGAAACATACTTGGTGCCAATGCATTTTTAAATTTCAATATTTTGCAAAGTTCACCCAGCTGCTGTGTGTGTTTAGAATTGTAGTATTGATATTCAGAAATGTGGTTGGTCTTTGGTTTCTTTGTGTGTGTGTACCAATTTACTCAGATTTTAATGTCAGGATAATGCTGGTTTCATGAAAGTAATTGATTAACCTTTTATTTTTTCCTCTGTTTTCGGGAATAGTTTATACAACATGTCAATTAAGCTTTCACTTGAATATTTTTTTGAAAGAAATAAGTTGGTGATATTTTCTGTGATATTTTTCTTTTTTGGAGACAATTAAAAATTTTTTTAATGTTTATTTATTTTTGAGAGAGAGAGAGAGCGCACAAAAGAGAGTACATTTGTGGGAGAGGGTCAGAAGAAAGAGAGAGAGAGAGAGAGAGAGAGAGAGAGAGAGAGAGAGAGAGAGAGAATGAATGAATGAATGAATCCCAACCAGGCTCTGCACAGTCTAGCCTGATGCAGGGCTAGAACCCACAAATGCTGAGATCTTGACCTGAGCCAAAATCAAGAGGCAGAAGTTTAAAGCTTGCCCAGCTGAGGCACCCAAGCTCCCCTGGAGACAATTTTTGATAGCATTTTCCATTGTTGATTTGCGTGTGTATGTGTGTGTGTCCTCTTCTTGAGTAAATTTTTGGTAATTTATGTTTATTGTTTCTGTTTTAACATTTATTTGAAGAGGTGTAAAAAGTTTTATATTTTCAAAATCTCTTTCGTAAACAGTATTTGGTAATGCTCTTCTCTGCCTAAAGTTGTACCTTCGTGATTTTCCTCATTTTCCTCTAATTTTTGGGTTGATATCCCAGTTTGACTCTTTTCCCATAAAATCAATGCTTATTTAAGCTTTATTTTCCCATTTTACCATTTCTGCTTTGCATTAATCATTGTGATTTGTCATTATTCATTCCTTCATCTATTTACCTTTTCTGCTTTTATTTCTGAACTAGAATACGCAAAGAAAATTGTACATAATGTATATGTATAATTTAATACTAGTAATAGTTATGAGTATACTAAGAACATGCTTTAAAAAACAGAGATATTTTTACCCCATTTTGTGCTCCTTTCTCCATGTACATCTGTCTCTGTCTCTGCAAGGCAACTGTTCTTCTGAATTTCTGTTGTTTCCTTCACTTTCCCTAGGGTTTTGCAACACAGTTTTGGATCCCTAAATTTACATTGCTTAATTTTTGGACCTTATAGAATTGGATTCAAATGGCATGAATTCTTGTGCCTCTTGTCTTTTGTTCAGTATTATGCCTTTGAGATTTATCCTTGTTCATATAGTTTCTTTTTTTACTGGAGTATAATATTTCGCTACAAGAATTTATGAATATATGTATTTACATACATAAATACACAAATATAGTAAGATACAGTATGTGGGATTATGTAATACACAGATATAAGGTATGCAAATGTATGGTATTCATTTACCTATTCTATTATGGATGGACATTTGGCCTCACTTCAGCTTCTTGTTTTATTTTCATGCTTTGCTGTTACAAACAGTGTTACAGTGAATATTTTTTGTAGCTTTATCCTGTGTATATCCACAGCAGAGATTATCCATGGCAAATACGTTGGGTTCTTGGGTCCTAAGTGTACTCAACTATTCAACTTTTCTAGATCATACCAAATACATCAGATTATTTCCAAAATATTTATGTGTTTTTTAGGCTTAATTTGTTCCTAGTTTTCTAGCTGCTTGAGTTAAATACTTAACTTACTTATTTTCACATTTGAAATTTGAAAATAAGAAAAATATGTACAGCTATGAGTTTTTTCCAGAGTATGGTTTTAACTATAGAAGTTTTGTATTCTGTAGTCTTCTAATTGATATATTTTTGTCTAAATACAATGTGTTTTCAGTTGGTATTTGCTCTTTTACCCAAGAGTTATTTAGGAGAGTGTTTTAAATTTTCCATATAATCAAATTAATATTATTTTTTTGATTCTTTTTGTTGTTCTTAACTTCAAGTTTTTATGCATATGGTTGGACATTAAGATGGACATTTCACTCCTTTTTGCAGTGTTACTGATTTTTTTTTACTTAATATATGATCAATATTTTATTGATATTTCAAAAATGTATAGTTTTTGGAGAGTACAAAATTTAATATCTATATTATGTAATAAACATGTATTGACAATGAAGACATACATCTAGTAAATTTAACTGATTAATTATAGCAAGTGAATTGTTTAGATCCTTACTGATTGTGTCAGGAGATGCAGCTGTGTTGGACAGGTGTCCACGCCAGTGCATGTGGGTAACATTTATTATCAATACCGGTAGGTTTGAAAGTATTTATGATATCATATTTTAGATTATCTGTTTATCATGCTTTTTTGTTTTCCTTTTCTTGCTTTTCTTGGGATTATTTATTTTATGACGTTTCTTTTTCCTTTTAGTGTTCTGGTAGTTATGTATATACTTTTTAAAATTCTTTTTTAAATGTTTATTTATTTTGAGCGAGAGAGAGAAAGAGAGAGAGCCAGTGAGGGAGGGGCAGAGAGAGAGGGACAGAATCCAAAGCAGGCTTCAGGCTCTGTGCTGTCAACACAGAGCCCGATGTGGGGGTTGAACCCACAAACCACGAGATCGTGACCTGAGCAAAGTCAGACACTTAACTGACTGAGCCACCCAGCTACCCTGGTTGTTCTTAACACACTTAAAAAAATGTTTATTTATTTTTGAGAGAGAGTGAGTGAGCAGGGGAGAGGTAGAGGCGGGGGGGATTGAGGATCTGCAGTGGGTTCTGTACTGACAGCAGTGAGCCTGATGCGGGGTTCAGACTCACCAACCCTGAGATCATGACATCATGACCTGAGCTGAAGTTGGACACTTCACTGACTGAGCCACCCCGGCGCCCCTATATTTTTAAAAATCATATTTGAGACTATTTTTTTTTCTAGTAGTGTCTGGGATAAACAATTTTTATAGTCTCTCTCTTGAGCAAGACAAGCAACTTGGCCATTCTTTGTTTTCTCTTTTTTCCACCCCTCTCCTGTCTTTTAGCTATTTTAATGTTGTATTCAGCATTTTGTTACTGTGTTTTTATCCTGTACCTACTTAGGCATCGCATCTTTAACATTTCCTTAAGTGTACTAGTTAAATTATCAACAACTGCTTAGATTTAAATAGAAATTTATTTATCTCCTCACTTACTATGTTTTTTATATTCCATAATTTTCTTTTTTCTTGGACTTGTGTGTGATGATGTCGGAGTATTTTCTCAGGTAGCTCTTTCAGAGGGGAAAAATGCATGGAAAAAATCTGACCCCTTGAACATGTTATAATTTTCTAATTTAGAGAAGTCTTTCTTTCTGTTTCACTAAATCTTCCTCTTCCGGTCACTTGATGTAATTTACAATAAGTTACTGACCGTCTCTATATTTTAGAGTAAGTTCTACTTGGTGGTGATGTTTGTTTGTTTACTATGCAATCAGTTCAGTCAGCCACTTTAATTTATTTATATAAATAATATTGTAAATATTATATAAACAATACAAATACATTTGTATATTATACATAATATACATATTATAGTATACTATATATAATATTTATTATTATTATTTATCAGCTTTTTATTCCTCCTATTGTGGCCTCTGTCTGTATCTTACTAACCTTACCTTTGTTTTTTTGTACGTTGTCCCTTCAGACCTTACTACTGACCTTGATCATATCATGTTTCATCCTATGAACTATTCAAAATACTCTCCCATCTTCGCCTGAAGTGCTCTCCTTCTGCTCTGCGTGTTAATTTATATTCACTTTTTGACTGATATTTCAGATGTCTCTTTCTGTAGGAATTCTCCCCTAGTGTCTGAGACCAGATTAAGGTTTCCCTGTTTCATTCCGGTATCATCTCTTTATTTTTTTTTCAGAGGGCTTATTGTGGTTTGGAATTTATTGGCATGACTCTTGGTTCATGTGTGTCTCCTCTAAAGTTCTTGAGGGAAAGAGCTTGGTCTCAGTATTCTGTCTTCTAGTATCCTGTCCCCTAGTCTGGTGAGTGACACATAGGAACATGCAGTGAGTATCCATTGAATTAATTCTGCTTTGTCTTGGTCTCTTTGGATTTCTTTTTGTTTTAATGTTTTTGGTCTATCTTATTCTTTTATTTAAGCACTTGTGTATTAATTGCCAAAATCATAAATATGCACTGTAAAGTATTATAAAGTGAATACAAAATATTTATTTACAAAATATAATAAAGTGAATAATACTGCTTAAGTTTATCCCTTTTCTCCTTTATTCCCATGAATATTCTTGTCAGTGTTTTTTTTTTTTAACATTTTGGGTAACTCTTAACTTTGTGGATTTTTCTGTTGTATGTTTTCTATTCCATGTAGTTTTGCTTTTATCTTTATGATTTTTTCCTTTCTTCTTTTTCTGTTTTTTTTTTGTTACAAAATTATTTTCTTTAATTATTTATTTATTTTAATCACTTAAAGTTTATTTATTTATTTTGGGGGTCGGGGCTAGAGAGTGAAAGAGAGACTACCAAGCAGGCTTGGTGCTGTCTCCAGTGCAGGGCTCGAACTCACAAACTGTGAGATCATAACCTGTGCCGAAACCAAGAGTCAGATGCTTAACCAACTGAGCCACCTAGGTACCCCTGTTAAAACATTCTTAATGTGGTTGTTAGTTCATTAAATTTTAACCAGCCTTTCCCCCTAAGTATATCAATTGAGATTATACATTTTTATTTAAGCACTGCTTTAGCCACATCTTGTGTTCAAGACATTTTATAATTTCCCTTTTGATTTAGAAGTACATTTCTGAATTTCCAAACCTGATGATTTTCTAGTCATTTTATTGAGCTTTATTTATTTTTTTAATGTTTTATTTATTTTTGATACAGAGAGAGACAGAGCATGAGAGGGGGAGGGGCAGAGAGAGAAGGAGACACAGAACCGGAAGCAGGCTCCAGGCTCTGAGCTAGCTGTCAGCACAGAGCCTGATGCGGGGCTCGAACCCACGAACGTGAGATCTGACCTGAGCCAAAATCAGAGGCTTAACCGACTGAGCCACACAGGCGCCCCTTATTGAGCTTTAGATTAATTGTGTTGTTAGAGAATATATTCTGATAGTGACACTTTATTTTTATTTTTTTCTTATTAAGCTTTTAATTTTAATTCCAGTGTAGGTAATATACAGTATTATATTAGTTTCATGCTTACAATATAGTGATTCAACGTTTCCATATATTACCCTATACTCGTCACGACAAGTGCATTCCTTAACCCCTAGTTCACCCATTCCCCCACCCACCTCCCCTCTGGTACCATCAGTTTTGTTCTCTATAGTTAAGAGCCTGTTTCTTGGTTTGCCTCTATCTCTTTTTTTCCTTTGGTCATTTGTTTGGTTTCTAATATTCCTCATATGAGTGAAATCATATAGTATTTGTTTCTTTCTTATTCCACTTGGCATTGTACTTTCTAGCTCCATCCACATCATTGGAAATGGCAAGATTTCATTCTTTTTTTATGGATGAATACTAATCCATTGCATGTGTACGCCACATCTTGTTTATCCATTCATCTGTTGATGAGTACTTGAGCTGTTTCTCTATCTTGACTATTACAAACAATGCTGCAATAAAAATCGGGGTGCATATATTCTTTTCAATTAGTGTTTTCATATTCTTTGGGTAAATACCCAATAGTAGATTCCTGGATTGTAGGGTAGTTCTACTTTAAACTTTTTGAGGAACCTTCATATTGTTTTCCAGAGTGGCTGTCCAGTTTGCATTCCCACAGCAGTGTGCATGAGAGTTCTTTTCTCTCCACATCCTCATCAACACCTGTTTCTTGTGGTTTTGATTTTAGCAATTCTAACAGGTATGCATGATATCTCATTGTAGTTTTCATTTGCATTTCCCTGATGATGAGTGATGTTGAACATCTTTTCTTGTGTCTGTTAGCCATCTGTATCTCTTTGGAGAAATGTCTGTTCATGTCTTCTGCCCTTTTGAAATTGGATTATTTGTATTTTTGGGTGTTAGGTTGTATTAGTTCTTTATATATTTTGGATACTAATCCATTATCGGATATGTCATTTGCAAATATCTCCTCCCATTCAGTAGGTTGTCTTTTCTGTTGATTATTTCCAATCAGAATGATATTGACACCAAAAAACATGTTGACACTTGCCTTTTTAACCTAGTATGTGGCTACTCTCTGTTTTGTGTTTATTAAAGCAGTTGTATTCTGATTTTTTGTGTACAGCATTCTGTGTATGTCCTTTGTGTCAAGACTATTAATTGTATATTCAAATATTTAGCTTTGCTGAATTTTTGGTCTGCTTATTCTGTCAGTTATTGAGAAGAGTATATGAAAATTTCTGTTCTGATTATGGATATATCTATTTTTCCTTGTAATTTTGTTACATTTATATTTTATGATATGTCTATTTCTCCTTGTAATTTTGTTACATTTATATTTTATGATATGTCTGTTTCTCCTTGTAATTTTGTTACATTTGTATTTTATAATTTGATATAGATCTGTCAATTTTTCCAGTATATATTTTGAGTTTTCGATATTTCAATATTAGATGCATACAGATTTATAATTTTTATGTATTTCTGGGAAATTGATCCTTTTACCATTATAAAGGAGTCCCCCTTAATTCTAGCCAAGCTTCCTGTTTTAAAGAATACCTTGCCTGAAAAAAAAAGAATACCTTATCTGATATTAGTAGAAACACAGCGTATTCTTTCAACAATGTTGGCATGGTGTTTTCTTTTCTATCATTTTACTTTTAGCTTTTCTGTAGTCAAATGTTTTAGATGTGTCTTTATGTGGCATGTAGTCAGGATTTTTAAAAGAAACAATAAACTTTATGTTTTAATGAGAATAGTTAGACCATTTATATTTAATATAATTATGTATATATCTGGGCTTAAAACTGCCATGTACTTGTCTTTTTATTGACTAACAAATTTTTTATCCCATTTTACCTCCATTATTTTTCTTTTCCTTTTAGTAGTTACTCTAGAGATTATAACATATACATTTGACTTAAATTTTAATGTTAATTGACATGTTACACTCTTCTTGGACAATGCAGAGGTCTTGGAAATCTTTATTTTCCATTGTGTACTTTTTTGTCTTAGATACTATTGTGTTCCCAACCTGACTTATTTAGGGAGGGCTATAACCAATCCAAAGAAAGTTTGTCGACCTTAAGAGAGATTAGTTTAGTTTTTTTTTTTTTTTTTTGAGAACAAATAGAAAAAAGGAGGTCCTTATACAACTGTCTGGGAATTCAAAATCATCTTCATCACAGCTGATGCCTTTCTTCTGTCTCCAATCTAGAGAAAGTAAAATCATTCTAGGCCTCAGTTTAGTTTTACAAACATTTTCTTCCAAATACAATTCCAAGAACACAACTAAAGATAAATAGACACAAGAGGAGAGAAGACAACATTGGTTGTGAGAACTGGCAGAAATACCAGACTGTACAAGCAGAACTATGGAGGTTTGAGATGTTGAAATGCCAGACAAAGACTTTAACTATGCTTACTGTGTTCAAGAAGCTAAAAGACCACACCAAAAATTTCAACTAAGAAATGGAAACTGAAAAAGAGCAGCTTTCTAGAACCAAAACATTAAGTTTGGTTACCCAATCAATACCCAAAATTAAGTCCTCAGAGAAAGAATTTAAGACAAACTAGACACAAATGATTAAATAGTAAACTGGAGGGTGATTTGGAATATAACAAAGATGAAAGAGAAAAGAAAATACTAACAGACAAAGAAGATACAGTGAAAAGGTTTAGTTGCATTCATATGGGATGCCAGAAGGAAGAGGAAGACCAGGGAGGGAGAAGGGCTAGGCATTCCTCTAAATGAATGAAAAATGTCAACTCCATAAATTCAAGTATCCCAATAAACACCATGCCAGCTAGAAGATAATGGAATGGCAATCTTTAACTCACTGAAGAAAAATCATTGCAACCTGAGAATTTTCTTCTCAATAGAAAAATCCTGGAAGAATGAATGTAAAACAAAGATTTTTTTTTAGATGAATAAAAATGAGGATAATTTGTTATTACCAGCTTCTAACTAAAGGAAATAATAAAGAGTGTTCTTCAGGAAATAATTTCAGAAGAAATGTTGGAGATGCCCAGATTCTTAGACTTCCTTCTAAATATTTTTTTATGCATTCATTTACTTTATTTAAAATTTGCATTCACTTTTGTTTAGGTAAAGTATTCTCATGGCACAAAAGTCAAAGAGAGCAAAATTACAAATAGGGAAAGTAATTTTAAATTCCTTTCTTCCTCTGTTTTATCAAGAATGAAATAGAATTTTTAGTGGTTATCTGCTTTAAAGCAGTTTTGCTGGAATAATCAACCATCAGTGGTATTATATATATGTATCTGATATTTATATATAACATACACACGCATACGTGTATAGGAGGAAGATGGGTTTTGTACTTTTCTGCACTCATGTAGATGTGCAGATGGAAAATGTGGTTTTTTTTTTGCCCTTCCACATGAACAATGTTTAGCTTGGCTGGTTGTGAAGACTTTGTTGTATATTTGTTTCTTTGAAAACCATGATGTGGAGGAGAAGTCTGATGCTAACATGATTAAAAAATAACTAACTGTTCTTTCTGGTTATTGTAAGACTTGTTCTTTTACCTTTTACATTAGTGCATATAGAAGTATATATCTAGAATGTAGTTTTCATTAATACAGGTTATTACCTGTCTTTTGATCTGTAGTGAAGTCCTTCAGAATTATGTCATTGGGTGTTACCTTCTTCTTTAAATTGTGTTACATTGATTAATATATTTTAGTTTTATTGGTAGACCATCAGTATGTTTTTTTAAATCATTTTGCTCGTCATCTTTTTCCTCTTTATTTCTCAGAGAAATTTTTAGCTGGTCTTCTAGTTCACTTTTTTGATTTTTTGTGGTGACCCTTGCTAAGTAGCCCCATTTGATTTGTAAAATAGTTCCACTGTTTGCATAAAGCCTGGCACTTTATAGCATAAACAGCCCAGAGGCCTGTATCTCATTTAGTGCTGTTGTAGTTAATTTATTCTCAAACCGTTCTCTGCTTGTCACGGGTATTGTATTTTCAGGATCATCAAGAATGCACAATGTGTGATGCGTAGAGGCTTATGAATTTGTCTCATTACTGCTGTACTGGGAATTGAGCGATCTCATTTGTCAGTTTAGTCTTCCTACTTTCATCTTTGCAAATATTTTTTTTTCAGTGTCCTTATATATGTGTATTTGTCCAATGTTAGGAGTTCAGCTGACATTCTGCCAGTGAACGTCATGGTCTGTTTGGATTTTTCAGGCTGAGATGAAGGGAACCAGAAGTTTCTACTTCTTAAAGCTCCACTTTGCCATATTAGCAGAAGGAACTGTGGCCAGAGTGTTTATGTACCAGAAGTTTCCAATCTCTGCAGAAGGATTCCTTCTTTATGTTCATGGTGACAACCTCCTATCAGCAGGCACAGGGTCCCTTCTCTAACTAACGAGGCTGTCCCCATTAGGAGCCAGCCAGAGAGTGACTGTCATCTTACCTAGCATGCCAATACTAAGCCATAATAATGGCATCTACCTTTCAGACTAAAAGAATTAGTTAGACAATGCTTATTAAGTTTCAGTAGTTACTTCAACCTAGTACGTGCTCCATAAATGTTGGCCTCCACCATTACCTGCATCAGCTTATGCTTGGGCTAATGTTTTTTCTAGTTCTCTAGCTTTTTGACTCATCATCTCAATCACATGATGACTTAATAAATTACAGCTGATTAGAATGGGACCGTATACCTGAATACACATGACCTTTAGCGTTTGAAACCTTCCCATTTCTTCCATTTACTTGTGAAATGTGGAGCCATTGGCTCTAGGCATGATGGAAGCCTATAGGTTGGAGTTGTGGGAGATGATAGTGTAATAATGAGGGTTTGGTGCTTGCTTTCATGCTAAGAAGTTTGGACTTTATTCCTAGGTAACTGGGAGCCCTTGAAGGTTTTAAAGTAGAGGGCTGGGGGTTAGAACAATGCTTTGGAGAGTATAGACTTTATGAGTAATAGAATCATATTAGTAACAACAGCTAGCGTGTATGAATACTTCTATGCCATTTGCTCATGGAAAGTCCTTTATCTGTATCATGTCTTTTCATCTTCAAGCACCTTTTTTATGGACATGAAAACTGAGTCACTGAGAGGCTGCAGAACTAAGTTACAGAGCGAGTACATGGGGGAGGCAGGGTTTGAACCCAGGCTGTTGTGCTTCCTCTCAGGTAAGAGTCCTGGAAGAGTGGACACCAGTGAGTGCAGGCAAGAGATGCTTGGGACATCGCCTTTGGGGTTAGTAACAAAAGCAGGGAGGAGAGGGCCGGCCAGTGTCGCTCCACAGGGAACATGGCACCATTTGGTGACAACTTTAACTATAGCTCCCTTCCCACCTTTTAAGAAAGCTCCAGATCCTCCAGTGCCCGACACAGCGTGGGCCCTGGGTAAATATTGGTGGAATGAATTCTTTGGTGCCAGCCAGCGTCTCGTTCTCTAGCGTCCTACGCCTGTGTAGACGGAGTAGAGCTTCTATCGAGTGCACGAGGAGCCTTGGCCGCCTCTGCTGCTCACGCCTCACCTCCCGTGTTCGTGATTTGGAAAGTCTTTGCGGATGCCTCGGGCGAGAAAGAAATGACTAGAAACCAAATTATTTCCCATTCGGTGTTCAAATCTTATGACCACCTGATGGTTTTTCATTTAGATTGCCCATTTTCTGTGAATGCTGTTGAATAGTGGAATCTGAATGCAGTGATAACCCCGTGCCCGAATAAAGGGCTCCGGTATTTCCCCGGGTGCATGAAACCCCCATTAAAAGTAAGAGATGAAGCTGCCCTTCTCTGAGAAATGCAGCATGGTATATTTAGTCTCCCCAAAGGAGAATGTGCTCACAGAGTTCTTTGCAAAGTGCTATGCAGAAGCATACTTGGGGTATTCCTTGATACGGTTTGGTTTGGCAGTGGGGCAACGAGAGGAAAGATCCATCTGTGTATTTGTTATATAGTTGAGTAAAAGTTCCATCCTGCTGGATGCTGTCTTCTACGTGTCTGCCTTTTGGGAGGCTGTAAAAAAGGCAGTATGGTGTGTGTGTGGGAAATGTACAGGGCTGGGGCCACATGCTTAGATTCAAGACCCAGCCCTGCCGCGAAGGAGCGACATAACCATTGGAAAATTTTCTAAGCCACTCTGTGCCTTAGTTTACTCATCTGCAACATGGGAGTCATAATAGGGAATAATAATAGGCTTCTTAGCGTGGTCATGAGGTGTTAAGTGGGTTAGTGTGTAAAGATATATAAACAGTGCCTACACTTAGTGAATGTTTTATTGTGATTTATGCCTGTAACAGTTGTGTGGCTGGTACTTCTGCCATTTCCCCCCATCGATCTCTGTTTTGTGGTGTTGCTTTTACACTTCTATGTGGAGAGGCAGTTTATTTTTTTTTCCTGTTTTTTATTTATTTTTGAGAGACAGAGACAGCACGAGCAAGGGAGGGTCAGAGAGAGAGGAAGACACAGAATCTGAAACAGGCTCCAGGCTCTGAGCTAGCTGTCAGCACAGAGCCTGATGCGGGGCTCGAACCCACGAACCGTGAGATCATGACCTGAGCTGAAGATGGACACTCAACCGACTGAGCCACCCAGGCGCCCCTGGAGAGGCAGTTTTGCCTCATGTTCTGGAGCTCAGACTCCGCAGTCAGATGTGTGATAGATAAGAGTCAGTGCCATGCGTTATTAGTTGTGTTATCTTGGACAGTTTCTGTACCTCTTAACCCCCTAATTTTCCCACTTGTAAAAGAGGTTAAAATGAGAGTAATAACCTTACTGGGTTGTTTGAGATTGGGTTATTTTTTAAAAGCTTTGATACTTATTAATTTTCCTTTTTTCTCTTCTAGAAAGCTTATATCAGTTTAAAATTTCATTACCAATTAGAGAATGCTGCTTTTAATTAAATGCTGACACTATTACTATTAAAATGCCATCAGTAAATTTGTAGCTGAAAAATGGATTTTCACTTTATTTAGGATTTTCTCTTTAATTTTGAAATACGTTTATTTATTTATTTTGAGGGAGAGAGAGAGAAAGAGAGCACACGGACAAGTGCAGGAGAGGGGCAGAGAGAGAGGGAGAGAGAGAGAATCCCAAGCAGGCTCTGTGCTCCATGTCAGCAGGAAGTCGGACATGGGGCTCGATCCCATGAACCATGAGATCACGACCTGAGCCAAAATCAGGAGTTGGACGCTTAACTGACTGAGCCACCCAGGCGCTCCTGGACTTTCACTTTAGATTTATTCTTTGACAGTAGAACACTGTCAGACACGCCCCCCTCTGTCTTCTTGGCCATTTGCAAACCCTCCTTTGTGAATTCCCTTTCCTTGTCTTTTGTCAGTAATGGTTGTCTTACGATATGATTCACACAATGCACGATTCACTTCTTTATAGTATGCCATTCAGTGGATTTTAGCGTATTTACAGAGTTGTACTACTGTCACCTTTCCATAAAAACCCGTACCTGTGCACTGTTCCTGTGTATACCGCCCCTACCCCAGCCTCCGGCCGTGGGTAAATGCAGTCACGTACTATGCGGTCCTTGTGTCTGACTTTTCTCACTTAGCAGTGTTTTCAAGGTTTATCCATCTTGTAGAGTCTGTGAATACTTCATTCCTTTTTATTGCTGATTAATATTCCATTGTACGTAGACATCATATATACATGGTGGGTGATACATTCATCCATCGGTGGACATCTGGATGGTTTCACTTGTTGCCTACCAGGTACAAGTTCTTATGTGCAGGTAGGTTTTCATTTGTCTTGGATATTAGTGGGTCATATGATAAGTCTGTGTTTCAGTTTTTGAGGAACCGTCAGACTGTTTTCCACAGCCTCCCTATTAATTTTTTTAAGTTTTAATTTAAATTCCAGTTAACGTACAGTGTGATATTAGTTTCGGACGTACAGTATGGTGACTCAGCACTTCCATACATCGCCTGGTGCTCATCAGGACATTTGTCCTCCTTAATCCCCATCTCCTGTTTCCCCTAACCCCCCCCCCCACCTCCCCTCTGGTAACCATCAATTTATTCTCTGTAGTTAAGAGTCCGTTTCTTGGTTTGCCTCCTCTCTTTTTTCCCCCTTGCTCATTTGTTTTCTTTCTTAAAGTCCATGTGAGTAAAATCATATGGTATTTGTCTTTCCCTGACGTATGCCACTTAGCATTATACTCTCTAGCTGCATCCATGTTGTTGGAAATGACAAGATTGCATTCTTTTTATGGCCGAATAATATTCCATTTTGTGTGTATATCATATGTTCTTTATCCATTCATCTACCAATGGGCACTTGGGCTGTTTCCATAGTTTGGCGATTGTAAATAATGCTGCAATAAATATGAGTGCATATAAATTAGTATTTTCATATTCTTTGGGTAAACACCCAGTTGTGCGATTACTGGATTGTAGGGTCATTCTATTTTTGACTTCTTGAGGAACCTTTGTACTGTTTTCCAGAGGGGCTGCCCCAGTGTGCAATCCCAGCAGTGCACCGGGGCTCCTTTCTCCTTGCATCCTCGCCAGCACCTGTTATTTCTTGTGTTGTTGATTTCAGCCATTCTGACAGGTGTGAGGTCCTATCTCATTGTTGTTTTGATTAGCATTTCCCTGACCTATTATTTTTTAATTGGCGTAGAAAGTGCTTTTCTTATAGGCTGCTTCTTTCTTGCTTGCTTTTTAAGTTAGGGATTTCAGATCTCTGTAGATTTGTTGAAAACATTTAGTCTGTTTGCATATATATATATATATGTATATATATATATACATATATATATATATATAAAGACACAATAATGAAAAATCACTGATTTTTGTGTAGTTAAATCTATTATTTCTTTTGTCATTTCCTCCATCACTTTTAAACTCAGAAACCTTCTGCCCAGCAGGGATTAGATGAATGTGAGATAAATGTGAAACAGGATACGGGCCAACCTGGCCAGCCTTCACCCCTTCCGCCTTGCCATGAGCTTTTGCACTGAGGACCCATGACACCAAAGCCGTGCAAAGTCAGAGAGGCCTATTTATTGGGTTCTACAGAAAGAGGCACAAGGCCAGAGTGGCGCCCCCTGTCCATTCCCCGCCCTGCCTCCCTTCCACTGTCTCCCAGGATAGAAGTGGGTGGGGGAGGGCCTTTCCCCTGGGTCGCCTTTCCAGTTGCTTGTTTTGTTTTTGTGGGAGAAGTTATCAGAGTCAGGTTGGTCCCCAGAGCATCCCTGAAATAACAAGGTGGGTGCTAAGTCCACTTCAGTTCTTGGCAGGGCCTCTATTTTCTTAAGAGTCCCTCCCCACCACCTGCTGTCCCCACCTGCTGTCCCCACTTGCATGTGTCCTTCCACCAGAAAGCACCTGGCGTCTGCCCCAGCCTTTTCTCTCTGAATCCAGGCTGGCTCCTCCCGCGTTACTTCTCAGAGCCTCATTAAGACAGTCCAGGTCTGTATATGATGTTGGTCCCATCACTTTATTGTACTCAGGGGGTCAACATAATCTCCTGACCATGACAAAATTAACTCTGCTTTATTGCACATTTAAATGAAAGTGTCCTATTAGACACAAAAAGTAGACAGCATGCTTTTATTATTATTATTATTATTATTATTTTAATTCTCGTATGTCCAAAGGGAAACCATAATAACAACATCTTGGGCACCATTCTCAGTTGCCAGACTGACACTGTCCTTTTGCTCATCCTCTCTAGTGAGATAAAAACCAGGGGGGTTTCTGAGAACTCATTTATGCAATAGTAATGTAGGCTTTTTCTTGGCGTATAATCAGTATGGAATTAATTCAGGCATATTCTGTGAGGAGCAGAATTCATCCTTTTCCGTGTTCATAATCAGTTGACATGGCTCCATTTATCTGCCACGTTTCTTTCTCCACTGATGGACATGACTCCCACGGTGGGCACCCAAGGCCACGTGTGCTGGCGTCTCACCACACCTAAGGGAGACCCACAAGCGTTTACTCTCCCTTCTTTTCTGTAGATCTGTTTTTTGTCCTTGAAACCTACCCTTTCATTCATTATAAATATTTTAGTATTGACACCACTTGTCTCTTTTAATTACTCACAGTCAAAGATTTTACTTCCTGGTTCTCCCCCTGGGATAGGGATTGGAATCGAGTCCGTCTTAAAGTTTAATTTAGGGAGATTTCGATACGTTACTCTTTTTGATCTTCCTCTCTCAAATAAGACACCCAGCTCCATTGTTCCAAATCTCTTTTTAGATCTCAGAACAGTTTTGCAGTTGTCTTTATATAGGTCACGTATATTTCTTAGGGCCGCTCTTAGGTTTGATACAGCTTCTGAGGCTGTCACGTAAAGAAGGTTCAAAATCATGTTTTATAATAGCTGTTGCTGGAATATAGGGCAGGATGTGATTTTTATTTACTCATCGTATACCTGGATACTTTTATTAGATGCTTGTTTTTATTAAGTGCCTATATTTCACATCATTCTTTTTCAAAACATTAAATCAGATCATATTTTTTTGGTCTCATCCTTTTCAATATTTGTGACTATCCTGTCTTTTATGTTCCTTATCTCTCCACTGCTTTTCCCAGGTACCCCATTTCCTCTTCAACACTGCCTCTCTTACCTTGTACCCCTTTCCTACTTTGTCTTTCTTTTCCTAGTTCTGAACACTCTTTGATGTACTATGTATTTCCGTTAACCAAAAAACCCTTATGTATGGTCTTGCAGGAGAAGGTAAGCTCCTTGAGGGTCAGGTTTGTTGTCGTTGTTGTTTTGTTTTGTTTTTGATTTTGTTTATTTTCACATCTCCATCCCTGAGACATGGCACCCAGAGTTAGGCCTCCGCAAATCTCTTTTGGGTGAACGAATCAGCATTATTTTGGGACTCCAGATTATAATATGAGCTCAGAGTTCTGAAACTCTAAAGTGGCCTGGAGTTCCCTTCTCTCTGATTCCGTGTTTTACCCTTTCTGGTCAGAATGACCTGGTCTCTATTGGATGCTGTAGAAGCAAACTGGGTTTTGAGCAGCTGCCTTCCGTTCTCACTGTTCTTTGCACGACCAGAGAGTCCCTGCAGTGGAGTTCTTTATAAAGTCTCCCTAAACGTGACATCAGCCAATCTTGAACTATTCCTCCAGGGGAAATAATAAGGTTTTGTTCTTCCCAGCCTCTGGTCACATTTTTGCCAACCTATCAATATATTTCCTCATTTCATGTGTGTGTGTTCAAAGACGCTTTGTTTAATACATATTGTTGATTCATTGTGAGCCTTGAACTCATGGCCAGCGGCACTGAAGCCCACGCCTGAAGGAAGCTCACCTACCACGTGTGGCTTCCCCACGGGACCCATCATAACCTTCCTGAGCTTACACCAGACGGCTCTTGAGCACTGTTCTTGGGGCTATTTTAAACAGCAAAATCACCAGAAAGCACAAAAATGTGAAATGTGACATGAAGAGACCCCTGCAAAGGACACCTGTCTGCAGCATGAGCTGAAACAAAAAGAGCATCACCTTTCCACCTCAGCTGGTCGCGTGCGGGTAGGATGGCTCCCGTTTCCCCCACTCTGTGCATGTCCTGGGATGACCACTCAATCCCCTGGGTACTGATTTTGGGGGCTGTACACAAATTTTACTAAGTAGGCAAGTTTGCCTATAGGGAATTGGCAAATAATGAGAATTGAATGTCATATCATCTGCTATGATTGTAGCATCTTTTCCCAGTGACGGAACCACCTCCCTTGAATGGCCTTTCCGTCTGAAATGACTTGATTCTGACAAGTCATTGAGTCTTGATTCCAACAGCTTGGTAGCTGTGAGTTCCCTTTGGGTCTCCACATCGCCCACCGTGTTTGGCTGAAGATCTCTTCTGTTCCTTCCCTCATTTGTTCATGTCCCTCTGGAGCCAGGCTCACTTCTTTGCACAGTTGTATTCTCTCTCAGGTACTTGCTTTTCCCTCTGCGATTGTGCCCACCTGCATGGTCAGAATTTCCTTTAGGGGCTCCTTTGAGGTTCATTTGAACCATCTCTTTCTTAGCATCACTGGACAGCACACACAGCCTTTGAACCTCAAAATGTTTTCAGTTGGCTTTTCTAAGTTCGGGTCCTCAAATGGAGGCACACGTCTAAATCACCTGTGTGGTTTTATGAAATACTGTTGTGCTGGCTTCACCCAGACATCCTGAGTCAACAGTGGCAAAGGGTGTGGGTCTGTGTATGGATATGTCAAAAAAGTTCCACGGGTGATTCTGGAATGAAATCTGAGAGGCAGTTGTATTGAGAGGGCTGTGATAAAGATGACGATAAATAAAAACCATCAAAACTGTGACCACCCAGTATTTACGAGATCTTCAGTAGGTGTCAGGCTCCAATTAAGCTCTTTGTGTGTTTCAGTCTTATAACCCTTTGACACAGCTACCTGAACCCCAACTTGCAATGAGAATACAGAATGTTCACAGTGGGTAAGTACCTTTTCCAAAGTCACTTAGCCTCTAGGCAAAGGACTGGAACCCAGATGGCTGCTCAACCATTAGTGGTTCAACCCCAACTTCTGCTGGAATCCCCTGGAGGGCTTGTTATAGCAGATTACTAGCCCTCCTCCCTGAGTGTCTGATTCAGCAGGTCTGGAGTAGGGCCTGAGAACTTGCATTTCTAACAACCTCCTTGGCTGAAGCCCTTCCTTTCTTTCCTTTGATAGAGTGGATTTGTAGCTTTTCCTTCATTAGTAGCTATCTCAATTCTAAAATCAGCAGGGTGTGGTCCACATGGTCTAAAATCAGCAGGGTATGGTTCACATGGTCTAAAACCCATAGGGTGTGATCCACCATGGTCTGAAGTCTACAGGGTGTGGTCCACATGGTCTAAAATTGACAGGGTGTGGTCCATATGGTCTGAAGTCCATAGGGTGTGGCCCACATGGTCTAAAATTGAAAGGGTGTGGCCCACATGATCTACAATTGACAGGGTGTGGTCCACATGATCTGAAGTTCACAGGGTGTGATCCCCATGGTCTAAAACTGACAGGATGTGGTCTACATTGTCTTCAATTCACAGGGTGTAGTCCACATGGTCTGAAGTTGATAGGGTGTGGGCTACACGATTTATAATTGACAGGGTGTGGTCCATATGGTCTAAACTTGACAGGGAGTGGTCTACAAGGTCTACAATTGACAGGGTGTGGCCCACATGATCTACAATTGACAGGGTGTGGTCCATATGGTCTGAAGTTCACAGGGTGTGATCCACATGGTCTAAAATTGATAGGGTGTGGTCTACAGGATCTATAATTGACAGGGTGTGGTCTACATTGTCTACAATTCACAGGGTGTGGTCCACATGGTCTGAAGTTGACAGGGTGTGTTTCATATGGTCTGAAGTCTGTAGGGTGTGGTCTATATGATCTACAATTGACAGAGTGTGGTCCACATGGTCTGAAGTGAACAGGGTGTGGCCTATATGGTTTAAAATCCACAGGGTATGGTTCACGTGTTCTAAAATCCACAGAGTATGGTAGACATGGTCTGAAGTCAGTAGGGTGTGGTCCATGTGGTCTAAAATTGACAGGGTGTGGTCCACATGGCGTAAAGTCCACGGGATCTGGTCCACGTGGTCTGCAGTCAACCAGGGGTGGGCCACATAGTTTGAAGTAGACAGGGTGTGGTCCACATGGTTTAACGTCTATAAGGTGTGGCCCATATATTCTAAAATCCACAGGGGGTAGTCGACATGGTCTGTAGTCAATAAGATGTGGCCCATGTGGTCTAAAATCTGTAAGAGTGTGGTCTACAAGGTCTGAAGTCCATGGGGTGTGGTCTACATGGCCTAAAATGGACAGAGTATGGTCCGCATGGTCTGAAGTTGACAGGGTGTGGTTCCTGCCACTTCCATCTGCCCAGTTAATTCCCTTTGTAACCTTTGTGCATTGAATCCATGGAAGCATTTCTCCTCAGTGATTCTTTTAACTTTTTGAGAGAGAACTTGTCATCAGGGTGAGTCCAACCCTAAGTTTCTATGATTAAAAATTTTTTAAAATGTTTTTATTTATTTTGGAGAGAAAGAGTGGGACAGAATGTGAGCAGGGTAGGGACAGAGAGAGAGGGAGACACAGAATCGGAAGCAGGCTCCAGGCTCTGAGATGTCAGCATAGAGCCTGATGAGGGGCTCAAACTCACAAACCACGAGATCATGACCTGAGCTGAAGTCAGATGCTTAACCAACTGAGCCACCCAGGTGCCCCCTACATTTCTGTGATTTTGAGACTATGGCCCCGGATAACTGGTCATGTCTGAATCTTCTTGTTCTCATTTCATTCCTCCTGCATTCTAGATGAATTCTTCAGTGTTGTGGTTAGTGACTGGTCCAGCCTATAAGATATTTGTCATTCTGCCAATAAAAGAGCACTAGGTGAGATGATGCTTGCAAGGAATACAGCCATTGGGCACATTTTTTTTTTTTTAACATGCCAGCGGCCATACACTTTCTCAGGTATATAGCAGGATACTTTCTTAGGGCGAATTTCTAGTGACGCTAAGTTCTTGCCTAGCGTCGGCGGGCCTTGCCTGTACAGAAGACTGATGCATTCCTGAGTCGGATGATATTACAATTGCATGAGGGAAACCTGCTGTTTTTAAAGGAGTCCTAGAGCAAACCATCCTTGTAAGGCCATCAGTAACACCCAATTAAAAAACCTAGATTTTCACCTTTTCCTTAAAGGGAAATACTGCCTTGCAGGTTGGAGCCCTGATCTCTGAAGAACATCTTTGTGCCTCTGCAGTTAATTTACCCAAAGACAGTGATTTCTAGGAATTCCAGTAACTCTAGTCATTTCAAAATAGTCTGAGTCAATTCTCATAGAATTTAGGACAGGACCTCAAAGAAAAAAATAATACACTTCAAGATTTTCCCACGTATTTCAGAGAATCTTAGAATTCCCCTGACAGTGTCCTGGTCTTAGGGAAACTTTTGCAAGTGTGGTCACACTGGAGTGGCTTGTGCAGTACCGGAGCTGGTTATTATTGAAATTTGAGTGTTCATTTTTCTCAGTGCAGTTCCTTCGATGCAACCGCACACGTGTCTTTAGGCGCTACCTTTCAGGTATTGTCTTGTGCCTGAGTGTGGTCTGTTTTGCTGTCTTTAAGGGGAGGATAGGTTGTAACTCCCTGTTCTTACCCAGATGAGTGGCAGACACTATCTACAACCGAAAAGAATAATTTGAAGGGTGTGCTCCTAGCCGTGAGCACAAAAGTACACCAGTAGTTATGGTGATTACAATTTATTTATTGTTTCCGGGCCATTCTTTCAGCATGTTGCTTTAAAATGAGATAGTATTCATTTGGCATATGGGTCACAACCCGAATCAATAGTTAAAATCATTGTTACCCGCGAGTTCATGTGTGAGGCCAGTTCATGTAGCTAAAAAATCACTCTACTCCCCTGCTCACACTCCCTCTCTCTCTCAAAATAAAATAAAGACATAAAAACATTAAAAAAAAATTAGGGGCACCTGGGTGGCTCAGTTGGTTAAAATGGTAGATTTTACGTTGTGTAGATATTACCACAATCAAATTAAATAGCGTATGGGGCGCCCGGGTGGCTCCGTCAGTTAAGCATCCAGCTTCGGCTCAGGTCATGATCTCACAGTTTATGGGTTCAAGCCCCACATCAGGCTCTATGCTGACAGCTCAGAGCCTAGAGCCTGCTTCAGATTCTGTGTCTACCTCTCTCTCTGCCCCTTCCCTGCTCATGCTCTGTCTCTCTCTCTCAAAATAAAATAAAGACATAAAAAAAATTTTTAAAAACCCCGCACTACTTTAGGACTAAACCTGTTGCATATTTAGTAATCATCAGTACCTATAATATTATATAGTTATATACTATTATATTACATAACATTTATTTTTATATTGGAAAATTGTATTGACTACACTAGCCAGTTATCTTCCATATAAATTTATGCAGTCAATTTTCAAGTAAAAAAATAAAATCTCAGTATCTGGGATTAGAATGGTACTTAATTTATTAAACTTGGGAAGAGCGGACTTATTTATAATAGACCACTTGGCTTATCTCTCTCATTGGCCCAGGTCTCATTTATGTCTTTCAGTAATTTTGTTTGTTTGTTTTCTTCATGTGGATTTTACATATTTCTGGTTATACTTTTTCCTATATATTCTGTTTTGTTTTTCTTATTATTGAGAACTATATCTTTCTGTATTATATTTCCTGTTTACTAATATTATAGGGTAAATGATTTGTTATTGAAAATTTATTTTACAGCATGCCCTGTGTTTTTTGACTCTCATTAGTCTTCTTAATTTTTTACATTTTAAAAAAGTTTTTATTGATTTTGAGAGAGAGAGAGAGAGAGAGCAGGGGAGGGGCAGAGAGAGAGTGAGAGAGAATCCCAAGCAGGCTTTGTGCTGAGCTGTCAGTGCAGAGCCTGACATGGGGCTCAAACCCACCAACTGTGAGATCTTGACCTGAGCTGAAATCAACACTTCACTAAGCCACGCAGGCACCCTGATACATTTTTTAAGTTCAGTTTTATCTTAAACAAATCATGATCAAATTTTCTGTCCTTGCCGGTAACAGAAGCTCTAATCTCTTTTACTTGCTTTGTTTACCAATGTTGAACACTTTTACACTTCTTTACTAGCGGTGATAGGTGTTTTACCCGTGATTTTAATGAGAATGCCTGTATCACCTGAAGTTCAATGTCAGCAGGTGGTTTGGGACTAGGAATGTTCTTCTGGTTCTAGTTTGCTATTTTTTAAAAATAGAGAATGACTTATCAGATGCCTTTTTTAAAAATAATAATTTATTGTCAAATTGGTTTCCATATAACACCCAGTGCTTCTCCCCACTAGTGCCCCCCCCTTCATGACCACTACCCTTCCCCCCTCCCCTTCAGTCCTCGATTCGTTTTCAGTATTCAATGGTCTCTCATGGTTTGTGTCCCTCCCTCTCTCCCCAACTCTCTTTCCCCCTTCCTTGCCCTATGGTTCTCTGTTAGGTTTCTCCTGTTAGACCTATGAGTGGAAACATATGGGATCTGTCCTTCTCTGCCTGACTTATTGAAATCTGGCCATTTGTAGCAAAGTGGATGGACCTTCAGATGCCTTTTAAAAACTATTGAGAATTGTGTGTTTTTTTTTTCCTGTTAGTTTATTAATTTTTTTTCTGGGACAAATCCTTGCTGATAGAGTTGTATTTTCCTTTATTATCCTGGTGGATTAAAAAAAATATTTTATTTAGAATCGTTCTGTATATATCTCTAAGTAACACCAGGCTGCAGTGTTTGTGCGTGCATGTGTGTGTGTGTGTGTGTGATTTTTTCCTGTCAAGGTCACTAAATGTCATAAAATGCGAGGAATCATTCCTTTTTCTTTAACTGCATCTGGAGTATTTTCTAAAATTTCAGAGATCATTTTCTAGCAACCTCTTCACATTCATATATAGTCTGATTATTTTGATGTTCTTAATTCTTATTAAGTCAATTGTGTTCATTTGTATTTGTTGAGAAACTTCTCTATTTCATTGAGACTTTTCAAATTTATTAAATTTTAAATAATTTCCCCTGATTTTTGAATTACTGCTGTTTTTTTTTTTGCTAAATATCCTTTTGTATTCTTTACTGTGTCTGTCTTTTCTCATTTTCTTTAATTAGGCTAGATAGAGGTTTGTGTCTTGGTTATAGTTTTTGTTTATAGTAATATTTTTCAGAGAACCAGCTCTTGAATTCTGCTGGTTTTTAATGAATTCATTTGTGCTTTTAACCTTACTAGTGAATGCCTTGGTTCAGCTTTTCTTAGGTTTTGTTTTGTGGTTCTCTTCTAACTTCTTGAATTGGATTGTTGGCCCATTATACACTCATATTCAATAATAAAGCCATTATACTTTCATATTCAATAATAAAGCCAATAATGAAACCATAATTTTGTTATGATTATAGTTTTGGCCATATCTCTATTCTGGTGTATGCTATATGGTCTTATCATTATGGCTATTTGCTAACTAATTTGTAGTTTCATTTCTTTCCCCATTGACCCAACAATTATTTAAAAGCATCTTTCCTAAATGGCCCAGGGTTTTGTGGACATGTTTGTAATATTTTTAATAACATCATAATGAATATTTTACATTTTTTATGTCTAAAATTATTCCTTTAGGATAGGTTTCATAGGTTAGAGGTAAGAGTATTTCTAGGTTTTTTTGATGGGTACAGCCAGATTAAAAAAATTTTTTTATAATAGTTTATTGTCAAATTGGCTTCCATATAACACCCAGTGCTTCTCCCAACAAGTGCCCCCCACCATGACCATCACCCCCTCCCTCTCTCCCCCTCCCCCTTCAGTCCATGGTTCGTTTTCAGTATTCAGTCGTCTCCCTTGATCTGTGTCCCTCACTCTTCCCCGCTCTGTTTCCCCCTTCCTTTCCCCATGGTCCCCTGCCAGGTCTCTCCTGTTAGACCTATGAATGCAAACATATGGTGTCTATCCTTCTCTGCCTGACTTATTTCACTTAGCATGACACCCTCAAGGTCCATCCACTTTCCTACAAATGGCCATATGTCATTCTTTCTCATTGCCATGTAGTACTCCATTGTGTATATATACCACATCTTCTTGATCCATCCGTCAGCTGATGGACATTTAGGCTCTTTCCATGATTTGGCTATTGTAGAAAGTGCCGCTGTGAACATTGGGGTACATGTGCTCCTATGCATCAGCACTTCTGTATCCCCTGGGTAAATCCCTAGCAGTGCTATTGCTGGGTCATAGGGGAGGTCTATGGATAGTTTTTTGAGGAGTCTCCACACTGTTTTCCAGAGCGGCTGCACCAGTTTACATTGCCACCAACAGTGTAGGAGGGTGCCCGTCTCTCCACACCCTCGCCAGCATCTATAGTCTTTTGATTTGTTCATTTTAGCAACTCTGACCGGTGTGAGGTGGTATCTCAGAACTGATCAGTGAATTCAGTAATGTTGCAGGGTACAAAGTCAATGTACAGAAATCAGTTGCATTGTTATACACCAAAAATGAAGCAGCGGAAAGAGAAAGCAAGAAACAGATCCCATTCACAATTGCACGAAAAACCATAAAATACCTAGGAATAAACCTAACCAAAAAAAATTTATTTTAATGTTTATTTATTTTTGAGAGAGAGAAAGAGACAGAGCATGAGTGGGGAAGGGCCAGAGAGAGAGGGAGACAGAATCCAAAGCAGGCTCCAGGCTCTGAGCTGTCAGCACAGAGCCCAATGTGGGGATTGAACCCATGAACTGTGAGATCATGACCTGAGCCGAAGTCAGATGCTTAACTGAGTGAGTCACGCAGGGGCCCCAGAGCCAGATGGTGGCCTTTTTGGCTTTGGAGCTGTGCTGCTGCTTGCTTGTAGGCATGGAGTCCCTTCCCACAGCTAGAGAGTGAGGTGCTTCCCCACTGTTGTATTCTCTTTCAAGCGAGGACTCTGGGGTGAGGGGTCAGGAAGCCCTTTCTGCTCATCCTGACAGACCAAGATGCCCAGACTCCTTGGGAGATGAAGGCCTAAGAATTTACAGTTTTCTCCACTCTCTAAGTGCGAGCAGCCTTCCAGCGTCCCTCTGACACATGGAAGTGCGCTGACACTTGCTGAGCAACCAGGAAATATGTGGCATTTCACGTGTTTTGCCATCTGAAACTACCTCTCTGCGTTAAATGGAACGTGGATGAGGAAACCAAGACCCCAGGGGAGGGGAGGGGACGGGAGAGCTGATGCCTGAAGCGGGCGGCCAGCAAGGTTTGGAGCCCCTCCCCAACCCCTGCTTCGTCCACTCACTGCAAAAGCCGGTTGTGCAGGTAGGCCATTGGCCAAGTTCAGGAGTGCGGTTCTGAGGCTACTTCTGGGAAGTCACATGGGCTTCTCACCCCACCAGCAGTGTCCCCCTTCCCATCTCAGACCCTTCTCTTCCCTGCTGCAGGAGGGCCCCTGGTAGCCCATTGCCTCCGTGGTTCTTTAATATTTGGGAGGAAAGAAGGCCGAATCCTATCATATTCCCAAAATGAACTTTAAAACCTTAACATAGTATATTATGGGGCCTCCCGTGGGTTCCCCTGCCGAGTCCTTGCTGGTGGAGGACTGTTATCACCTTCGGGGTGAGAAGGGAAGCAGGGCTTCGACTTGTCTAGGGTCGCCCCACTGACAAGCCTTGGAGCCTCGTGGGCTGCCACTGGACCACCCTTCTCTGCAGTATTATCCTGGCTGCAGGAGGCCACACTTTCCAGATGGATGGAGGTGACAGCTCTCAAATTCTGGCACATTTTCCAAACTATATAAAGCTTCTCTGCAGAAAATCCTCTTCTCTAATGGCAGCATCCCTTACCTTCCGATCCTGGGGAGCACGTGGCTGTTGGCTCAATCTCCATTTGTCCTGAATCTCAGACTCTTGCCTAGGCGGCCCTCAGAAAGCCTGTGGTCTAAATATCTCACCTTGGACTCCCACCCCTCTTGGCAGGCAGACCCGTGATTCTTGCTCGTGCTCCAGAGATGGGCGATGACCGATTACAGATTGTCTGACAGCTCAGTCCCCTTCCCTGTGCATCGTGGTGGCGTTTGGGTGTGTGTTGGAGACTAGGATTGGACCAGGCCTATAAAATGGGGACAGAAGTTGTAGCTTATCTCAGAGGGTTACTGCGGAGATCAAGTGAGCTGATGCACAAGGCATGCTTATGTCATCACTGTCGCACTTGACCCACGCGCCTTGGGTCTCTCTCATCTGCTCTTCCCAGAAACCTGGGCATGCACCCTGGCTTTTGACAAATGGATTCTGTGTTTTGGAAATAAATCCTTTGTCAGGAACCTGCGTTTTGCACATCTTCTCACCACCTATGAATTACCAGTTTATTTTCTTAATTGTGTCTTTTGACAAGAAGTTATTAATTATAAATAAAGTCTGGTTTATCAGTCTTTTTCTTTATATCGCCCTTTCATGCTTTTTGGGTCCTGGTTTAAGAAAATGATGATGAAGATAGTCTCCTGTGTTAGCTTCCAGAAGATTCATTGTTTTACCCATTTTGTGTAGAGAGATGGGGAGTCTGGGATTGATGTTTTTGTATATGATGTGAGGTATAGAGGCCGACATTCTTTTTTTTCTTTTAATGCTGGGAATTCACTATATTTTGAAGAGGCCCTTCTTCCCCTATTGCAGCGTTCCCTTTATGATAAATTGATTGACCGTATATGTGTGGTTCCGCTTCTTTGACTTATTGAAGACTAATGTAAATAAGGATTTTACTACTCTGCAGGGCTTAGAAGACAGGGATGCCATTTACCCCACTTGTTATTATTAATCTTGTCTCATTTTATTTTTTTTATTTTTTTATTTAATAGTTTATTGTCAAATTGGTTTCCATATAATACCCAGTGCTTCTCCCCACAAGTGCCCCCCACCATGACCATCACCCCTTTCCTTCCCTCCCCCTTCAGTCCATGGTTCGTTTTCAGTATTCAATAGTCTCTCATGATTTGTGTCCCTCCCTCTCCCCAGCTCTCTTTCCCCCTCCCCTCCTCATGGTCTTCTGTTAGGTTTCTCCTGTTAGACCTATGAGTGCAAACATATGGTATCTCTCCTTCTCTGCCTGACGTATTTTGCTTAGCAGGACACCCTCGAGGTCCTTCCACATTGCTACAAATGGCCAGAGGTCATTCTTTCTCATTGCCACGTAGGACTCCATTGTATATATAAACCACATCTTCTTGATCCACTCACCAGGGGATGGACATTGAGGCTCTTTCCATGATGTGGCTATTGTAGAAAGTGCTGCGATGAACACTGGGGTGCATGTGCTCCTGTGCATCCGCACTTCTGTCTGTATCCCTTGGGTCAATTCCTAGCCATGCTTTGCTGGGTCATAGGGCAGGTCTATGGATAGTTTTTTGAGGAGCCTCCACACTGTTTTCCAGAGCAGCGGTACCAGTTTACATTCCCACCATCCTCGCCAACATCTATAGTCTCTTGATGTGTTCATGTTAGCAACTCTGACTGGTGTGAGGTGGTATCTCAGTGTGGTTTTGATTTGTATTTCCCTGATGATGAATGATGCTGAGCATTGTTTCATGTGCCTGTTGACCATCTGGATGTCCTCTTTGGAGAAGTGTCTATTCAGGTCTTCTGCCCATTTCTTCACTGGATTATTCATTTTTTGTATATGGAGTTTAGTGAGCTCCTTGTATATTTTGGATCTTAGCCCTTTATCTGATATGCCTTTTGCCACTATCTTTTCCTATTCTGTTGGTTGCCTATTAGTTTTTTTTGACTGTTTCCTTTGCCTTGCAGGAGCTTTTTATCTTGATGAGGTCCCAGTAGTTCAATTTTGTTCTTGATTCCCTTACACATTCAATGCAATCCCCGTCAAAGTTGCACCAGCATTCTTCTCAAAGCTAGAACAAAGTATCTTAAAATTCTTATGGAATCACAAAAAACCCCGAATAGCCAAAGTAATATTGAAGAAGAAAACCAAAATGGGAGGCATCATGATCCCAGATGTTAGCCTCTACTACAAAGCTGTCATCATCAAGACAGTATGGTATTGGCACAAAAACAGACACATGGACTAATGGAATAGAATAGAGAACCCAGAACTGGACCCACAAGTATATGGCCAATTAATCCTTGACAAAGCAGGAAAGACTATCCAATGGAAAAAAGACAGCCTCTTTAACAGGTGGTGTTGGGAGAGCTGGACAGCAACATGTAGAAAAATGAAATTAGACCACTTTCTTACACCATTCACAAAAATAAACCATAAAAACCCTAGAGGAGAAAGCAGTAAATAGCATCCTAGACCTCAATTGCAGCAATTTCCTCCTTGACACATCCCTAAAGGCAAGGAATCTTGTCTCATTTTAATTCTGCATCTATGTTTTTGACACCACATGCTACTGCATTTTTCTCTACCATGAAATATAATATTCAATGCTCATTGAAATCAAATGAATCCATGATTCAGTCAATTGATGAATTTAATCAATGTTCATGAAATCAATATTCATTGATATTTACCTATTTATTCTTTCTGTTGATTCCCACTGTTTCCTACATTTCCA